>OX578139.1:40573505-40663505 GCA_951213105.1 Amaurobius ferox | reverse complement strand
TATATGCATCCACTCTAACTGAAAGACTATTTGACCGAATTTATTAAAATTTGGCAGGTAAGTCAGTTATGGGTGACCCTGATACTGATTAGATTTCGGTACAGTTCGGTATGTAAGAACCTGACTTTTTGCGATATGGTCCGCAAAAATCGATGTATCTATCCACTCTAGCTAAAAAATTAATTAGGCATATTTCGTAAAATTTAGTAGATAAATCACGTGTTGGAATCTCTGGTGCTACTTAGATTTTGGTACGATTCGGAAATGTGGAACCTGTCTTTTTAGCGAAATGGCGTGCCAAAATCTAAAATAAAAGACTACATGTACTCATATGTATCAATTCAATGCGTGTTCTATGCGTAATTTTTGACGAGGAAGAGAATAAGACCAATCTCATTACTCTAAGACTGACCGTTCTCGAGATATTTGAGTATTTTTGCATTTTTGTTATACCGCCTTTGAAAAAATGTCTAGTTACCAAATAAAAACAAAAATTGAATTAAATTAATTCAGTGTTATTTTGTGCAAGTAAATTCGATTTAATGAATTATTAAAGAAATAAAGAGAAAATGAATTTGAGTTTGCAGAGAAAGTCCTATGCTGCTGACATCAGATTTTTATATTTAGATATAAAAAATAATTTTAAAAAGTACAGTACAATTTACAACATATTAAAATTAAAGAATATATTAAGCAATTCAAAGATGTTATACATATTAATAATTTTTTAACAACTTTCATTTCTGCACTATTACATTTCGAAAATCAAAGTAAACAAATCAAATAGTATAATTTTTTTAATGTAATCTACTAAGCTCAGGTAGCACCGTGGATATTCGCGATCGCAAGGCAGCTGCTCCCCAGTACATGGATGACCGGGTGTAGTGACACTTGCGTATAGTGACACTTGTATACATGTCAAATTTGGTGACACTTGCATACATGTCAAATTCGATGGCACTTGCTTACTATCAAATTTGGTGGTACTTGTTTATATGTCAAGGCGTTTGCAAATATAACAGGTGCGGTATAGGACAAGAGGTGGAACTTACATACAACGTTAGATTTCCCCTGCTACATAATCTTCCATTTAATCAATCACGCGTCATTATAATTAATATATGATAATATACGTATTACAATAAATTTTGCCAAACTTCTTTTAATTTATCAAAATACTTTCCATTTATTTATTTGAATTGTTTTATCCTTTACTTATTTCAATTTTTTAATTTATTTTTTTAAATTTAATTTAAATTTTTTTCTACAAGATATTCCATTTAACTTTTTTTCAAAATTTACTATAATGTAGCATTATGAGCTAAATACTTCACACACTTCTTTACAGCCAACGGCCCTACCGTGCTGAAAACACTGATTCTCGTTAGATCACTGAAGTCAAGCAGCATCGGGCGCGGCTAGTATTTGGGTGGGTGACAACCTGGGAACACCACGTGCTGTTGGTATATTTCGGACGCGGTAGCCCGGTGGTTTGCGCGCTGGATTTGCACGCTGCCACAACTGCCGCCGTGTTACGATCACATTAAACATGTGGGTCCGTAAGTCCTTCCCAGGGGTTAGTGGTAAGGGAAGGAGGGAACGGTCCCTGTGGATGCCTCCCCCCACTGGGTTCCGGTCTAAATTGGGTGGCACTTCCCGGCCGTCCGAACAGTTATCTTACACCTTTCTGGTAGGTCGGACGGTCTGAGTCTCAACAACAACACACTTCTTTACGGTACTTGTAGCCGGTCGTTCAAACGGATGGTTTATGTCTTCAGTTGAGTCGGAAAGTTTGAGGCTTCAACACACTTCTTTACATCTTGGCTACCATCGCAATGTCGCAGAGTTCTGGAGATTCGCGTATCCAGTATGATGCACTTTTTATTGCGGTTCTTTTGTTCACTGTTCAATATATATGAAAATCTCTGTACTCTTAGATTCATCCTCTAAGCTTTGAATGAGGGCCACCATTTTAGAATGTGGTCTACACATTAAAGTGTTAAACTTATTATTAGAGTCCACAACCGCATTATTGGTTCTGTGCTGTATATTGTGACAGTTTCACTTCCTAGTTGTAAAGACAGAAATTTCTATCCATTCATTCACAAATTAATCTTAAAATTATAGCAATTTTCATGAATTGATAACCACCCGTTATCTATGTCTGCATCTTGAAGCTGTGTTAATGCTGCACATATTCGCACAGGGAGTTTAATATCTTGATTTTCTTTATAAATCACTGGATAATAGACATTGATTAAAATTAAAATTGCAACTTGAAATCCTCATTAAATGAAATATACTTTCCAACAGACTTTTCCCCATTAGTTACAACATAAGCATTTAGTTGAACATATCAACCGGTTTCTGAAACATTCAAAATTATTCTAAATTGTCATAATACTTATCATTACTTTGCGACATACCTATGTTGACATACCTTTGCGAAGTACCTATGTTGACACCTCTTCCTAGTGACATCTATTTTCCTATACTGCACTTGTTAGATTTGGGAACGTCTTTACATTTGCGCAAGTGCCATTAATTTTGACATGTCCGTAAATATCACTGTACGCAAGTGCCATCAATTCGATGATAGTTACTTGGGCATACCAGAGCTACCTATAGACATCACCATTGTTCAAATCAGAGCCATTGCGAAATCTTTCCAATTGACTGCGCCTGGATATACGCGTCTACATAAGATGCTTCGGCCTAAGAAAAATTTCAATTAACAATTAAATCACTTCATTTTTGAAAGAAAACTTATACTATCAGAAATCAAAAAAAATATTTCATTTAAATATTTTTATAGTTCATTTTCATGACCATGATGGGTGATCTGATGACCCCTTTCTTGTTATTATTGATAGTTTTTAAGATACAAAAAGCGTTAAAAAATTAACAAATCTATTATAGCAAACAATCAAGTACAAAAATATATAATTTAGTTTTCGCCAAATTATTTTGCTGAAATGGGATTAGCTAGACATATATAGTGAAGAAACACAGATTAAGCATTTTATGATTATTACAAAATTCATTACAGAATATATTTTAAACAAAGGGTTTGCTAACACAATTTGTCTTTAAAAAAGAGTCATAAATTGCGACAGTTCTTGAGTATTAAGATATAAATAATCCTTACTTTTATTTTCAGAATATATCGTAACTTAAAGTTAAATTCCTTTACATATGGAAAGACGATAAAAAAATAACATACCATTCAGAATCCCATGATGTATTTCCCCCTGTAGTCATTTATCAAACACATACTAAAAGCAGTTGCCCTAAAAAGTTGACGGATTATAGTGAACTAACTTATGTATGGGAAAAGTTATCGAAAAAGACGTAATTTTGGACATATTTTTTTTAATTTTTGCATAATATAATACACTCTGTTGCAATAAAAAATACATATACCCATAAGATATTGAGCTACAGCCGCGAAACTCGGCATGTAGTATATATTGCTTGATATGCAAATGATTCGAATTTGGAAGCAAAATAAGGTTTTATTAAGAAATGGGGGCAACAATATGACATTTTAGGAAGTGGAAAATCTTCCTCTGCTATCTATACAAACCAATATTCGGTGCGGCATAAAGTCAATTAAGTTGCTCATGTTTCTCTGCGAAAAGTTCTGCCACAGATGTTGCAACTGGTCAGCTAATTCAGTAGTATTCTGAAAAGGCTGCAATTGCCACCCCAGCAGTGTTGTTCTACTGATAATAGTGTGAGACCAGAAATGGATTTCACACTTTGGTGAGACAGTTTTATGTACAATATTTATTGTGTCTGAAACGGCAAACAATACTTCCAGTCTGGATGACGTCAAGTTTTACAGCATGTAAACCCAGAGGTCAGATAAAACCATAAACCAGGAGTGTCAAGACAGAGGGGGTCGAGCGGGCCCTTAGGAAAATGGACATAACGACATTGGATAAAAGGTTAACCAATGGTGAAGGTGCCTGCTGCGTCACCCGAATGCTGTAAATCAGAGAAAAGGGGGAGTAACACCCCCGAGGAAAAGAAAGCCACAACCTGTGACTTAATAACGACGTTTGTTCTCATATAGATACTGGTGCGACATTATGATAGAACTACGATACTAAAGAATACGAGTTCGACATTATGACTAGAACAATATGACTTGGCGAATACAGATATGACTATGAGAATGACATAAGTGGAGTGTCTGAGTCAGGAGTACAATATGATCGACGAAGTTACGTGGCGATGCATTACACTATGAGTTAATGCTAGTAATAAAGACGACATCAAGTACGTGCTGCTAACAAAGTCCAAGACAGACTTGATGGTACGTGCCCATTGAAAAACCAGGTCTAATACATATTTTAGGCAATTTAAGTGGTCTCACATAGTCCTTCCGCCGAAATAATTATTCAATTACAACAATTAATCATATTAAGTATTTATGTTTCTAATAAATGTTTTATTGTTAAAGTAAAATGGTGTGATCCATTTAGTACTATATTAATTAATATTCCTTTACAGAACTCACGCGAAAGATAAATAATTGTAGGGATAACAGCGGCAAACAACGCAATGTACAATTTAAATAATGAGTTCCACTAAATACAATTTACGGCCATGTTGAAAGATATATATATTAGATATGTTAATGATAATTAAGATAAAAGTTCGAATTTTAGTAAACGTTTCCCACAAATAGGTCTGGGGGTCATAGGAGGGCATTAAATCTTCGAAGACATTGTTGATAAAGTCGTGCAGTGATGGTCGGACGTTGTCGCTAAAGACAACATGCCCTCAATCGGACACTGTCCAGGCTGACTGGACTCAGTACCAATCTAGACGAGACTCAGCCAATATTAATGGTCCAGTAGTAGGCTGTTTAATGGATATCGACACCTTATGCCACATTTTGCCAGTCGTCTCTGACTAGTATTCATTGATACAGTATACATGGAGGATATCAGATGGTTGATAGTGACGCCATTGGTGTGGACGTGCCTTCTCTCTTGAATCATGATCTTCTCGAGCAGTTGTTTGTCTGGAGCGTTCTAAGGTTCTGTAATAGTTACATGTTCCTTCTATGATTCACTGTTGCAAAACACCAAGCCACTACCATATCGCGATGAAACGAATGAATCCTAACAATAAGCTTCACCGCTAACGTCACTGTACTCCTCACTCTGTAAAGCAAAATTTCGAGGTGGTCAATGGTGCGCTGAGAGAAGGCATTCCACACAGCACGCAATTGGGTAATTGGGTTTGTAACTGAACATGGTTTGGTGGAATTGGGAGCTTTCTTAATCGGCCACCAATGATGTCCCAGATATGCTCAATTGGCGACAAATCCAGAGAATATGCTGGGCAAGGCAGGATATCAAAACCTTGTAGATTGCAGATTTGAATATATATATATATATATATAGAGGATTCCTGCCTCAGTTTGGGATTCCTGCCTCATGATAATAGTAATTCTTGATTTCCTGTTTTTTTTTCTTATTTTAAATTCTTCCTATTTTAATCCTTGTAGCCTGTTTTATTGGTATTTATAGTAACTTACTATTGCCAATTCTGAAATAAGCATGTGTCTGGGCTAATTAGAGCAAGATGCACAAACTTGAAAATGAGTCTAACCTAATAAATCTTCAACAAATCCAGAGCTGAATATTTCTTTTTCGGCATTGTGGTCGTGGTTTAAAACTGCTTTGTTGATTTTAACTGCTTTGTTGATTTTAATATTATTTCGTTAATACTTGACTTTGTTAATATAGCTTTCTGATTAATATATATATATATATATATATATATATATATATATATATATATATATATATATATATATATATATATATATATATATATACTGCTCACAACTGAAATCGCAACACTATAAAGTTGTAAGGATAGCTTGATGTAAATCAGGCAATGGAAACAGCAAGGCGAGATATACAAATGATCAAAATTTTGTTACGCATAGTGACGTAACACCTTGCCAAGCAGTATAAAAACGTTAGGTCAAGGAGGAGCGATATTATAGCTAAATTGTAGCGTCATTGGTTTCAGGTTGTAAAAATCCTCACAATATGCCATGAGTACATCGACATACCGCATACGTTCAGTTGTCGTCAATTGAACGGCAACAAACCATTGTTTTACGCGAGGGTGGAATGAGCTTTCAAGGGATCGCTGAACTATTGGGTCGTGATGTGAGCACAGTTCAACGGTGTGGGTTAAGGTTCATGAAAGATAACGAAATTACACGAAGAACAGTCAGTGGAGCTTTCAGTTATACCATACAACGTGAAGATCGTATGATTCTGAGAAGTGTTGCGCTGAAGCCGTTTACCACAGCAACCGGGTTACAACGACATTTATTTCACATTACAGGTAACGTGGTTTCGACGCAAACAGTTCAAAATCGTTTGCATGACGCAGGACTCCGAGGTAGACGATTTTTTCGACACCTACCGTTTCAACACCTTCACTGGTTACGTCGTCTCCAGTGGTATCAAATGCGACGCAATTGGCCAACAGAATGGCAAAACATTTTGTTCACGGATGAATCACGATTCTGTTTTGGCATGCCAGATGGCAGCACTCGCGTATGTCAGCGCTTTCAATAACGCCACCAGGAAGCTATTTCTACCAGTCGCCACACAGCGGTACCATGGTTTGGAGTGGTATAACATTTGGTGGACGAAAACCTTTGGTCTACATTTCTGGCAGTATGACGGCACAACGATACGTCTTTGACATTGTGAGATCCGTGGTACAGCTGTATCTGTCAATCAGACCTGAACTGCTTTTTCAGCAGAATAATACCTGGTCACATACTGCACGGGTAACTATGAATATTCTTCAAGATTTTGTTTTGATATCCTGCCTCGGCCAGCATATTCTTCGGATTTGTCACCAATTGAACATATCTGGGACATCATGGGTCGCCGATAAAGAGAACTCCCAATTCCAGCAAACAATGCTCAGTTACAAGCCCAATTGCATGCTGTATGGAATGCCATCCCTCAGGGTATCATTGACCATCTCATTAATGGAATGCCTCGTCGTATTCAATCCTACATAGCCGCTCTCGGTGGGCCTATTCCATATTGATCTAATGTCAATAAAGTTCCATGCTTTCATTTTCCAGGTATAAGTTTTTGATCATTTGCACATCTCTATGTTACAATTATATTCTGTAAATTTCATAAGGATACATCAATTTGTTTATGGTGTTGCAACTGTGAGCAGTGTTGTATATGTATATATATATATATATATATAACATTATAGCACGGCGAACATTATAGTGTTAAGCTACTCCTGCCGGTAATTTCGTATGCCTTAAAATTATAACTCTACATTGAAATGATTAAAAGATTACCATAGTACATGTAGCTAAAATAAATTCTGTCTGTATGTATAGAAAATGCAGCCTACATGAAAGTCGACATTTGCCCTTATCATTTACCTTAATTAACAATATTTCATGTAATTTCTCTACATAAATATCTGCTACATAAATTATTTATTAAACATTATTAGATATAATCTGAATTAAAATTAAATATTGTTTAAAAAACGCTATAATTTTTGACGTCTTTGAATAAAAAGAAATATTTGTTTAATCAATTACTTGCATGTTTTATGAATCACACACTATTTCCTCCTAAAAGGCGACTATTTCACATTTTAAAAATATTTTTTCAAAATAGCGAAACCATTTCAATTATTTTATTTCATCAAGATTTTATCTTACAAGAAAATAAACGATTAAATAACAAATATATCTTATATTGTCAACCGAACTACCTTCTAAATCCATTTCATAAATACTATCGTACATAGTCAATATTAAATAAAACCATTTATTAGATCCAGAAATCTGCGACGAACGTTTGCACAGATAATGCTTTAGTCGGAAGTGGAAATCCTTAGTGAATCTCTAACTCATCTCCGGAATATGATGCTACATCCATATCAATCATTATCTAAGCTTGTGTATATCCAATAAATAGATGTTTCAAGAGAAATGTACATTTTTAAATCGGGGGTAATATCTCCAGAATCAGAAGTGGATATATTTTGTAAATTCATCAACCTCCTCGGGAATTTGATGTTTATTCCATATCAGATATATACAATTTTGAGAACTAAAGATAATATTTTTAACCGGAAGTGGAAAATTATTAATAAACCCCATGCCTCCTCCTGAAATTGATATTCAATCTATATCAGTTATTACTTAAACTTTATTTATAGTCAATCTTAAAAAAATATATTACAAGGAAAATAAAAAAAAATGAACAGAAATGGAAAACACAAGGAAAATGAACGCCCTAGAAAATCCCCCATACGTCCTCTGAAATTCGACTCTGAATCCATATCAGACATCACCTAAGTTCTATTTATAGTAAATACTGAGAAATAGAAGCTTAAAAATTTTTGGTAAAAAATAACGGTAACATTATTTTTTTGTTAACAATAAATAACACTGTAAAATATTAAAAATTTCTAACGACAAAATAAAAATTACATTATGCATCAAATATTAAAATTATTCTAACAACTTTTTAAACTACGATTTTATCTTTTCTATTATTTTAATGCTATTTTATAGCCAGAGTAAAAGGTATTATTTAAATTCATGTGGCGTTTTATGATCTTTACTTTACAAAACTTAAAGTATGGAGATTATGTTCGAAATGCGAACTCTTTCATATTGCCTGCAAAAGTGAAAATTTCCATGTCTGTGGCATAAAAGCTGGTATATGCTGCGCAGGATAAATTTACTTTTTATGCTAATTTACGAGTTCTTTTTCAGCTTTATTCATACTTTTAGGAAAACCATGACTTTAATAGACGTCGAAATATGTTTTTGAAGTTTAAAATGGTAGCATCACTTTATAATTCTTGTGATGAGTCTCACATGAAAGCTCTTTAAGAGTATGGAACAAATACGCAGACTTGTAATGCAACAGAATTCCATATTTTTTAATACAATAGAATTCGCCACTGACAATGAAAGTTTGAATTCAAGAAAGAATCTATATATACCAATTGCCAAGTATCCGTCTGTCCGTCTGTCACCCCTTTTTTAGGCACTTCCCGAATTGATAGAGACTTGCAATTTGGTACACGGCTCGGTCGTTCGATAGAACCCCTGGAAAAATCGAATTTTTCGAAAACGTTCTATAAAGGGGGTTTTGGGAAAACGTTCTCTAGTCGTTCTCCACACCAAAACGTTCGAAAAGTGAAATGATAGGAAAGCATGCTTTGCGATAAGATAGAGACTTCAAATTTGGTGTATGGGTAAATCGTTTGAAAGAAAGTAAGTGTGCAATTTCAGATTTCCAATATTTTCTACTTAAGGGCGTGCCGCACACCAAAATTTTCGATTCACCGAATAAATGAGAAAATACTCCTTTAAAATTTGATGGAGGTTTGAAATTTGGTATATGGACTAATCATTTGACGAAAACACTCAAGACGAATATAGTTTTTCAAAAATATTCGATTAAGGGGTTGCTCTAGAGTAAAACGTTCGAAAAGTGAAATAATAAAAAAACATGCTTTGGAATGAGATAGAGATATCAAATTTGGTGTAAGCGTAGATAGTTTGGAAGGAAGAAAGTGTACAGTTTAGTTTACCAATATTTTCTACTTTAGGAGGTGCTGCACACCAAAATATTCGATTTTCGGAATAAAGGAGGCACGCTTCCTTTTAAATGCGACAGAGACTTGATATTTGGTATATGGGGCAATTATCTGATAAAAAAACCCAAGATAAACAGAGTTTTTCAAAAATGTTCATTTATGGGTGTGCATCACAGAAAAAAGGTAAGAGGAGAAATAATAAAATAGGGGTGCCTCCGGATGAGATATACTTTAATGTGGTGTACGGGTAGATAATTCGAAAGAAAGAAATGCGCAAGTTAAGTTTTCCGATATTTTCTTCTTTAGGGTGTTCTGCACATCAAAATATTCAATTTGTCGAATAAATGTGAAATGCGAATTATTAAAAAATTTACATTATTCAGAGATTGCTTATCAGAGGTTGATTTTCAACGGGTATTCGGCTAGTGTTGTACTATAATTGCCAAGTGTCTGTCTGTCCGTCTATCCGTCTGTCACGCGTTTTTAGGCACTTCCCGAATAGATAGAGATTTCAAATTTGGTACACGGCTCGGTCGTTCGATAAAACCCCTTGGAAAAATCGAATTTTTCGGAAACGTTCTCTATAGGAGGTGCTCCACACCAAAACGTTCGAAAAGTGAAATGATAGGAAAGTATGCTTTGCGATAAGATAGGGACTTCAAATTTGGTGTATGGGTAAACCGTTTGAAAGGAAGAAAGTGTGCAATTTCAGATTTCCAATATTTTCTACTTAAGGGGTGCCCCACACCAAAATGTTCGATTTACAGAATAAATGAGAAAAGACTCCTTTAAAATTCGATAGAGGCTTGAAATTTGGAATATGGGCTAATCATTCGACGAAAACACCCAAGACGAATAATTTTTCAAAAATGTTCGTTTAAAGGGGTGCTCCAGAGAAAAACGTTTGAAAGGTGAATTGATAAAAAAACATTCTTCGGGATGAGATAGAGATATCAAATTTGGTATAAGCGTAGATAGTTTGGAAGGAAGAAAGTGTACGATTTCAGTTTACCAATATTTTCTACTTTAGGCGGTGCCGCACACCAAAATGTTCGATTTTTGGAATAAAGGAGAAAAGCCTCCTTTTGAAACGTGATAGAGGCTTAATATTTGGTATATAGGCGAACCATCTGATAGAAAATACAAGAAGAATCGAGTTTTTCAAAAATGTATATTTAAGTGGGGTGGGTACTCTACACAAAAACACTCGAAAGGTGAAATGATAGAAAAAGAATGCTTCGCGATGAGATATAGACTTCAAATTTGTTATACGGGTAAAAAGTTTGAAAGGAAGGAAGGGTGCAATTTCAGTTTTCCAACATTTGCTATTGTAAGGGGTGCAGCTCAGTAAAATACTCAATTTGCCGAACAAATGAAAAATGCCTCCTTTACAATGTGATAGAAAGTTGAAATTTAGTATATGGAATAATCATTTGATAAAAAAATCAAAGATGAATACGGTTTGACAAAAATGTTCATTAAAGGGGTGCTACACAGAAAAACGTTCGAAAAGTGAAGTGAAAGAAAAAAATATGTTTCGCGATGGAATAAAGACTACAAATTTGGTGTACGGGTAGATAGTTTGAAAGGAAGAAAGTGTGCAATTTCAGATTTCCAATATTTGCTGCATTAGGGAGTGCCGCAAACCAATTTGTTAGATTTTCCGATTAAAGGAGATACGATCTTTCTTAATGTGATAGAGGCTTGATATTTGGTATATGGCTAATTATGTGATAAATAATCCGATCCTGATAAATAATAAATCTGATAAAATAGTATGCTTCGGGGTGAGATAGAGACTTCAATTTGTTGTACGGGTATTTTGTTCGAAAGGAAGAAGTGCACAATTTAAGTTTTCCAATATTTTCTTTTTTAGGGGGTTCTGCGCTCCAAAACACTCGATTTACCGAATAAATGTGAAACGCAAATTATTCAAAAATTTACATTATTCAGGGCTTACTTACTGTGAGACAGTTGATTTCAACGGGTATTCGGCTAGTGTTGTACTATAAATGGTTATAATTATAGTGACCGCGGTGAATTTATTGCTTTTTATTAGTGCCGATTTCCACAAATTAGGCAATGATTTTCAACTTTGTAATTGACATTTTTTTTCTATCTAGCTTTGTGTCAAGTTCCATATTCCTTAGTTATTCAATTCTCAACTAGGGGCGCTGCACTCATTGTTATTAGATTGTCTATAGTTAATGGTTAATTTACTATAGACAGACTTAATGTGTATATTCAGGAATCTTTTACTTCAAAAGTTAGGTAATATCGGGCATTCCTAAGAACACTGAATGCGTGAGAGAATTAATTTTTTTAAATTTTTCAAAAGTATTGTGCTTAATATTTCAATTGAAATAAACTTTTCAACCAGATGGAGACAATCGTATGAAAATTTGTAGCTTCATAGAATGCACAGAAAAAACTATATTTTCTAAAACTATTACATTTATTTACCTTCCATAACATTTCAAATATTTTAAAAGATACCCACTCAACCGGAACAGACATCAACTCAATAAGGACAAGAACAATTTATACTTCAACAAACATTCCAAAATAAAACAATCAATTCTTGTAAATTTGGTTACGTGGAATGAAAATAGTTCGAACATGAAATAAAACAGAAATCAATCTTGAATACCTGATGGGAGAAAAGAAGTTATTTGGCAGAGAAATTCTGTGAGCTTTGAAGAATAAAAGATGAACAGAACTCGTTTGAAAAAAAATAGATGTAGGTAGCGCATGATTTACTCTACAGACAGAAATTCATTTTTCTTCATATATTCCGTAATGCATTAATTCCGTAATGCATAGAAGTTCATATA
The DNA here is from genome assembly GCA_951213105.1 of Amaurobius ferox. Taxonomy (NCBI): domain Eukaryota; kingdom Metazoa; phylum Arthropoda; class Arachnida; order Araneae; family Amaurobiidae; genus Amaurobius; species Amaurobius ferox. Next base: position 40,651,023 of record OX578139.1, on the reverse strand, counting down.
TTCCGTAATGTATAAAAGTTTTGCTTTACAGAATAACACTTCGAATGCATATTTATTTGGAATTATAATTTTGCAGTTATAAATAAATAATTTCTTTTTATTTCATGACTTACGGAATTTTTAAATGGCACCAGGTCGTAAATTAATCAAACGAACTTAAATAAAGATGTAAACTAGTTATCTTTGGTAAATATGTTAGTATTATTACTTTCCCTGCAATACATGGTAATGTATAGGGAAAGAATTGGAATCATGTTGAAAATCGCAAGTCGAGTTTTCGAGACCTCTAGAATACGAAAAAACTATTTTTAGCGTGACGTCTGTGTGTGTGTATGTCTGTGCAATGTATGTATCCACTTTAACTCAAAAACTAATGGACCGAATTTCATACAATTCGGTAGGTAAGACCCTATGGTATGACCTTGGTGCTGATGGTGCTGATTAGTTTTTGGTACAATTCGGAAAAAAAGAACAAGCTTTTTTTTGCGAAATGGCCGCAAAAATCTCATGTATCCACTCTAGCTGAAATACCAATTGACCAAATTTCACAAAATTTGGTAGATAAATAAATCATTTATGGGATACTCTAGTGCTGATTAGATTTTGATACGAATCGGAAAAGAACAACCTGCCTTTTTTTACGAAATGGTCCACAAAAATTGCCAATATCTAAAAAAAAGACTACGTATGTTGAAATGTATCAATTAAATGCTTGATTTATACGTCATTTTTGACGAGAAAAAGAATAAGAACAACTATATTACTCTAGGACTAACCGTTCTCGAGATATTTGAGATTTTTCGCATTTTTGTTATGCCGTCTTTGGGAAAAGGTCCAGTTCCCAAATAAAAGCAGAAATTGAATTAGAAATGAAAATTTAGTGTTATTTTGTGCAATTAAACTCAATTTAATGAGGAGTTCTTAAAGAAGTAAAGACAAAATGATTTTGAGTCTGAAGGGAAAGTCATGTGCTTCCCACATCGGATTTTTTGTTTTATCATCCAAAATTATTTATTAAAAATAATTTAATTAATACTAAGTCTTTTACTCCTTTCCTAATCTTTCACTATTTCTTCCTTCTTTGGATTGTTATTAAAGTTCGTTATTAAAGTTATTTTATTTAAAACACCAGGTCCTCCGTCCCTGCTCGCTACGTTAGCCAACTCCGGGAAGGTATTCTCGCATTTCAAGGAATCTAATGAATTAATAAATATGAATAATCATTGTTAATTCATTACGATTATAACCATGGAGGAGGTTAAATTCTCTAACTTTTTAACATCTTAATGGTCGGCTCAACTGATGTCCACAAAGTTTATTTACATTTGAAGGCCGTTTCCGATATAGTTGGTGTTGATGATATCGTGTTTGTTAGAAGATTAAAAAAATAAAAAACGTTTTTGTAACGTTGTTAGAAGCTCTACCCGCCTATCGCCTCAACTAATTTCAAGCTGAAATATAATAACTAACGTTCTAGTCTACTCTTGAATGAAACATCTATTCCTTTAACGTTTCTAGTGCTTCAATATTCAGCTGGACCCAATAAATTGCTGAATATACTGGCAAAGTTATTTTATTTATTAATTAATATTTAACATTTATTAATTAATATTTAATTAACGGAGGCTTAAATCGAAATTCAAAACCCAATTTGCGCATTACAAATTTCATATATAGGCCACATATAATATTCCATATATGTACGTTTTGTATTCTATTCTCAATACAGTGTCAAGTAGTTGATGGATTCTTTTATTATAGAGTTTTTTTTTCGATTTTTTCAGGTCAAAATAAGGCAAAAATGTCAAAAAAGGTCAATTCTAATTTGAAAATTATACCAAAATTCAATCAGCACCAGGGTAGTGCATAAGTAACTTAACAACAAAATTTCATGGAATTTAGTTTAAAAGTTTTTGAGTGAGAATGAATGGAGCTAGTAAAATTGAGTTTTAAAGATACAGTAAAGCAAATATCATTAATAATGTTTTTAATTTTGAAAATCTAAAATAAAATAAGTTAAGTCATTATGCCATAAGTTATTACATACAATCTGTGGCACAACATACGACGTTTTAATAAAACAATAAGCAATATATAAAGCAATACATAAAGAATCATGCATACATAAATAACAGCGAACCATGAATTATATAGAAATAAACATGAACGTATTTAGGGGGTGCCACCCCCCCCCCCCTAGAATTTTTTTTAATTTAATTAAAGGCAAATATGAGTGAAGGAAAAAGCAGAAAACTGCTTTTTGAATTAAAAAATTCAACTACAACTGTGTGTTTACTCCCACGTATATATTAATAAAAACAATTTAAACTTATATAAAAATGGAAAACTTGGGATTATTGCATTTGGCATGCTTGTGAATGTCTAATGTGTTAGGTATGTCTCATGGAAGGTTATGATTCTGATATGAAGGGGGGAATAATTTTTAAAGGCGGCACACATGAATTTTTAAAAATTGGTAGATACTAATTTTTAAAAGTAATTTTTGTAGTCATTTTTAAAAGTGTTATACACACAAATTTTTAATATATGATGCTCATATCATATATTCTAATTTACTTTGTAACAATACATATTTCAAGGTTGATAGCAATCTCTAAATTTTGAATGCAATCAATTTTAGCACACCCCTGGAAAAAATTATCCATACGCACATGGAAATAAACATTGAAGAAATTCAATATTTGTAAGCAAATATTATTCTATATTTTCTGGTTGAAATAAACTTTATCATCAGTAAAATTGCATGTCAATTTTATGCCTGTCTAGCTACTCAGAGGAAAACGATAATTGCATTTTTGAAAGGATTCATATGTCTAAATCTTGCGTGACTTTTCATATATATTCCAAAATATGTTCACTGAACTGGAAGAAACTTGCTTCTTAAAGAAGGAATAGCAGTTTTCCGTTTCAAAAACAAAACCATCCAATCTTATCTATTTATTTATTTTTTTTTTTTGCAGACAAATTATACGAGTATTAAATAAAACTAAATTCAAACTTGATTTCCTGGAGTAAAACTGAGATTCATGGACGAATTCAGAGTTCTGATGGGTTGGACAAAAGAAAAAACTGTGCAGAACCGTCTTGGTGTAAAAGAAAAAATCTGATATGAGCGACATATAATGCAATGAATGGCTTATATAATGCAATGAATTTACTACTTTTACAATAAAAAAATAGATTTTTCTTATTGTAGATAATTATATTCTTTCCAAGACATTGAATTTTCGTCAATAAGTCGTCATTTTCATGGATTTAGTGTCATTTTTATCCATTTGACGAAATTTTCTTTAATTTGGCAACATTTAAAAAAGTCGCCAAGTTAGCGACATTCCGCCAAATTCGGCGCCAAAATTTCGCCAAGCGTTATGGAAGGAGAAATAAGTTATTCTTATAGTAGATAAATAACTATTGGCGTTCAAATACAAAAGTATTACTCAAAGTATCCTTTCTCATGAATGGAACGAGCTAGAACCACGAGAATGATGTCAGCAAATTTATCGCATGATATTACATATGAAAAGTGAACATGTTTCTCAACAGTTAATATATTTCTTTTTAATTTATGGGATTCTTTGATAAATTGATTTAAAAATGTGTAATATCTCGAGAACAGTTCATGCTAGTGTTCTAAAGTTTATATCAATCGTTTTCTAAGGAAAAATTACATAAGAAATGCTTATTTGCTTAACTTTATTAAAAGTTTTGATTTTTTGATGATTTTTTCAAAATTTCACTCGAAAATTTAGGGGGGTTCTGAATATTCGATTACGTTTAAAATCAATAGACTTCCAGTATTAACGGATTGTGAATTCTTTACCGAATTTCATTCGAATCGCTCTATTTGTTCGTGAGATATCGTCTCCACAGACTCACTGACACACACACACAGACTTTCATACACACACACACACATCGCCTCAAAAATGTTTGATTCGTGATCAGGCATGATTGAAACGTGCTCTTCCATCGAAAACCCGAATTCGAATTTTCGACCCCGTCACGATACTTTCCTTATACATTATGAATATGAGGAAAGTAAAAATAAGTGACACGTGTCATCCGTTAATAATACTGACTCAAACTTATATTTTCACTAGCAGCATACCCGTTCTTCGTACGGAGTATATAACATAATAAACTTAAAATTCACAATCATGTGCAAATTCCTATAGTATACTTAATGGCATTTTTAATCAAAATATTCTGTTAAAATATTTAACATAATGCTTCTAAAAAGAAGTTAAGGAATGGCGGTTCTCGTTATTCAAAATTATTTTCACGGGTAGATCTGAAGAATAAAATATCCTGGCCTTTTTTGTAAGCAAATTTATAAAAAGTATGGAATTGAATCAATATATGCAAAATAATAGCGCATTGTATGGGACCCGTACTACTTATATACGCGAATATTAGAAGATATAACCTGTATTAGTAGATTACACATATATAAATTGAAAATATCAATAAATCCGTAATCTTTAAACCAGTAGGCAGTAATTAATTCCAATATGTGCCCAAATGAAAGTGCTACAAATATATGGGAAGATAAACTCATACTACTTATAATGTCATAGATTAGAAGATATGTCCTAGTGTTAGTAAAAGGTTATCCGTATTATAATATTTAGTTTGAAAATTTTTTGCCAATATATAACAGATTACTTAATAAATTAAAAATATCAATAATCCCCGTAATCTTCATACCGGAAGGCTTGATTCCAATATATGCCAATATACATGTACTACTTATATTCTCTTACATTAGAAGATATACCCGTGCATTTGTAGAAGATTACTCGTACAACGTACAATATATGAGTTTCAACAATTTTTGCCGCAATAAGACAATGCCATAAGAAATTGAAAATATCAATAATCTCTGAATCAATAATCCCCGAAAACATCAATAATAATAATGTTTAAACATGAAGATCGTAATTGATATTATCCAGTCAAAAATACGATGGCAATGAAATTTATTTTATATACATATCTTCAACATCAAAATCGAAAAAGATTTAATAAAAATCTTCTTCCTCATAAACACATTTAATTTAAATCCGTTGTTAAGCGACATGTTATGATTTGCTTCAAATAAATTGGTGGTCAAAATATCGTCTGAATATCTCTAATGAAGGTTTGGCGACATTTTAAAAAATCGCCAAATTTATCACCAAGTGGGACTGTAGAACTGACAGTCCCACTTGGCGATAAATTGACGAACCATCATCAAAATATTATCCCCTAAAAAAAACACAATTTCGTTTATTTAGGGCAATTTATCAATTTCAAAATATTTTTATGGATTTATAAATATTTTTATCAATTTGGTGACATTTTAAAAATTCGCTAAATGCGTTACTAAGTAGGGCGGTTGGACTGACGAAACACCATTTCTGTACTTTCTTTTAACAAAACAAAATAAAATTCATTGATTTACGTCATTTTTATCAATTTGGGGACATTTCAATCAATTTGGCAACTTTTAAGAAATTTGCCAAGTTAGTCTCCAGCGATATCCAGCCAAATTCGTAGCTCTAAATTCGCAGATCTAAATAAAATAACGTGATCCAGTTTGTATATAATAAATGAAAACACTAAAATATTATTAGAAGATAGACCCATTCTACTCTTTTTCTGTTTAAACAATTGGATAAATGAATTTATTGGGTAAACAGAATATGAGTTTATTAGCTAAACACAATATATAATCTTAAAACCTCTTTGCTAAAATACATGAAAGGGATGTATGCAGTTCGCAATATAATTAAAAAAAAAATCAAACCGTTCATTTATAAGATATATTTTAATATCCATTTATTTATTATTCAAATCGAAAAAATAATAATAATCATTAACAAACACATTTAATTCCATTCCTTTGCCAAGCAACATTGATATAAGATAGAATCTTCCTCATAAAATGCGAAATTAAATAACCATTTTAATTTCTTTATACTTCTAATCGTTGAGTAAAAGCTTGTGAAATATAAAACATGGAGGTAGATTTTTCCATTTAAATTCATGTTTCAAACAATTCATGCTTTCAGATAGTGACTATTTAATGCAAAAATCCTGCATCAAACCCAAAAATAAAGTTTTAATTCCCTTTGACCTTTTAAACAAACGATTTTTATCCTTTCCGTTTGGATAAACCACGGAGTTGGAGAGTAGAACTCCTATAAAAAAAGTTCCGTTTTTCATTAATATCTCGACAACTCCTGGACTTAGAAACTCGAAACTTGGAAAAAAAATTTATGGAGGGCTATTTCAAGGCCACCTACAAAATTTCATTAAATTCGGTTCAGCCGTTCTCTCGTGATGATGAGACAAACGAAAGTTTCGTTTTTTACTAATATCTCGAGAACCACTGGTCGTAAAAATTCCAACCATAGACTAAATTTTAAGTGGAGCTATTTCTAGGCTACCCACAAAATTTCATCAAATTCGGTTCAGCCGTTCTCCCGTGATGATGGGACAAACAGACAGACAGACAGACTGATTTTCAATTTTATTTATATAGACTAGCAGCATACCCGTTCTTCGTACGGAATATATAATATAAAGAAACTTATAATTCGCAATCATGTGCAAATTCTGTTAAGATATTAAATTTATTGCTCCTAAAGAGAAGTTTAAGAATATCTGTTCTCACTATGCAAAATTGTCTACATGGGCAGATCTGAAGAATAAAACATCCTGGCCCCTTTTGTAAGCAAATTTACAAAAAAAAAGGAATCGAATCCATATATGCAACCCCGTACTACTTATATTGTCGCAGATTAGAAAATATGCCAGTGTGCTAGTAGAAGATTCCCCGTATTACAATATGAGTCTCAAAAATATTTGCCAAAATAAAAGAGATGACGTAATAAATTGAAAATATCAATAATCCCCGTAATCTTTATACCAGAAGGCTAAATTGATTCCAATATATAACAAAATATATGCCAATATACCTGTACTACTTATATTCTCATAGATTAGAAGATATAATGCATTTGTAGAAGATTACTCGTACAAAGTACTATATATGAGTTTCAACAATTTTCGGCATAATAAAACAATGGCATAATAACTTGAAAATATCAATAATCCCTGAATCAACAGTCCCCGAAAATATCAATTATAATAATGTTTAAACCTGAAGGCCGTAATTGATATTATCCAGTCAAAAATGCAATGTTAATGACATTTATTTTATATACATATCTTTATTATTCAAATCATAAAAGATTTAATATAAAATCGTATACCGCATAACACATTGGATCCGTTGCTAAGCGACATGATATCATTTGCTTCAAATAAATTGATGGAAATCATATCGTCTGAATAATGCGATCTCCATGGAAGGTTTGGCGACATTTTAGTCAATTTAGCGATAACTTAAAAAATCGCCAAATTTATCGCCAAGTGGGACTGAAAAACAGATAGACCCATTTTGCGACAAATTGACAAAACATCATCACAATACTATCCCCTAACAAAATACAATTATTTTCATTTTTTAAGCGCGATTTTATCAATTCCAGGATATTTTTATAGACTCACAAATACTTTTATCAATTTCGTGATATTAAAAAAATTCGTTAAATGTGTTACTAAGTAGGATGTATAGACTGACCCACAAATGCTACCGAAACATCATTTCAGTACTCTTTTCTAAAAAGCAAATCATTGATTTGCGCCAATTTTATAAATTTGGAAACATTTCCGCTAATTTTGTAAAGTTTAAGAGAAGTTACCAAGTTATTTAGAGATATTCCGCTAAATTCGTAGCTCTGAATTTGCAGATCTGAAGAATAAAATACCCTGATCCCGTTTGTTTATACTAAATGAAAGCACAAAAATTGTATTATAAGATACACCCGTTCTAATCTTTTTCTGCTTCAACAATCGGCTAAATTAATTTATTGGGTAAACACAATATATGAGTTTATTAGCTAAACACAATATATGAGCTGGAAACCACTTTGCTAAAGTAAATGAAAGTCATGTACGCGGTCGGCAATTTATATAATTAAAAGAACAATCAAACCGTTCATTTAAAAATATATTTTTACATTCATTTATTTATTATTGAAATAGAAAAAATAATAATAAATATTAACAACACATTTAATTTTATTCCGTTGCCGAGCAACATGATATAAGATAGAATCTTCCTCATAAAATGCAAAATTTAATAGCCATTTTTATTTCTTTATACTTTTCATTTTTCAGTAAAAGTTTGTATAATATAAACCAAGGAGATAGATTTCCCATTTAAATCATGTTTCAAACATTTGATGTTTTCAGAAAGTGACTAATTAGTGCAAAAAATCTCCCCCCAAACTCTGAGATACAGTTTTAATTCACTTTCAAACGATTTTCAAGCTTTTCGTTTATATAAACCACGGAGTTAGAGAGGAGAACTCCTAAGAAAAAGTTTCGTTTTTCATTAATATCTCGACAACCCCTGGTCTTAGATACTCGAAACTTGGGCTAAATTTATGGGAGGCTATTTAAAGGCTATCCACAAAATTTCATCAAATTCGATTCAGCCGTTCTCCCGTGATGATGAGACAAACAAAAATATCGTTTTTTACTAATATCTCAAGAACCACTGATTGTAGAAACTCCATATATGGATTAAATATTATGTGGGACTATTTCCAGGCTACCCACAAAATTTCATCAAATTCGGTTCAGCCGTTCTCCCGTGATGATGGGACAAACAGACAGACAGACAGACAGACAGACAGACAGACAGATTTTCATTTTTATTTATATAGATTATTATTTCTCCCATAATGTATGAAGCTGGATTCAATTGCATAAAACAACACGCTGAACAAGTATTTACCAGAAATAATTTAGAAGATATAGTTAAATGTTTTCATTTACTAGTTTTGCCTGAATTTTTTCCGGTCATCAAAAAAAGCTAATTCTAATTTTCCAAATCATACGAAAATATAATTAACACGAGAGTAACAAATAAGTGACTCAACAACGAAATTTCGTGGAATTTTGTCAGACATACCACACACAAACCCTACACACATAATGCTAGAAATAGATTTTTTCGTACTCTGAACTGCGTGCTGGAGCCACAGGAAATTTGGATTTAAATGTTCGACCCTATAGCACATAGCCCAATCATAGCTGGATAAAATATAAAATAATCGATAATTAGTAATTACGATAAATATATAATTTGCTAATATAAAAATTGTATTCCTTAATCAATTATTATTAATAAATGAGGATGTTTTAAAAACAAACAATTGTGCACGGCATTTGCAATTGCTCATGTGTTTAATGTAAATATTGTTAATCAGATATGATTGTTAAAATTTTAGCATTCTAAAATGGTTTTTAAATATGCTTAAATGGTTAATAGGAAAATTTTTGATAAATGGAAAATATTATATATAAGGGAAAGGGACAGTATGGAGGATTAATAAAAAAAATCTGATGTGGGCAGCACATAAATTTCCTTATATAATGCAATGAATTTACTACTTCTATAGCAAAAAAAAGGTTATTCTTATACGTAGTAGTTAATTATATTCTTTCCAAGATATTGTATTTTCGTCAATTAGTCGTCATTTTCATTAATTTAGCGTCATTTTCATCCATTTGGGAGACTTTGGTTAATTTGACTAATTCAGCCAAATTCGTCGCCAAAACCTTGCAAAGCGTTATGGACGGAGATATAACTTACTCTTATAGCAGATAAATGACTATTGGCGTTCAAATATAAATGTATTACTCAAAGTATCTTTTCTGAGGAGTGGAACGAGCTAGATCCACGAGAATGATGTCGCCCAATTTATCGCATGATATTATACATGAAAAGTGAACATGTTTCACAACAGTTAATATATTTTTTTTTTATTTAAGGGATTCTTGATGAATTTATTTAAAAAATGTGCAATATCTCGAGAACGGTTCATGCTAACGTCCTAAAGTTTATGTCAATCTTTTCCTAAGGAAAAATTACATAAAAAATATCTATTTGCTTAACTTTATTAAAGGTTTTTGATAATTTTTTCAAAATTTTACTCGAAAATTTAGGGAGGTTTTGAGAATGCGATAGTGTTTAAAAAAAATAGGTTTCCAGTATTCACGGATTTTGATTTTTGTACCAACTTTCATTCGAATCGCTCCATTTGTTCGTGAGATATCTTCTCCATAAACTCACTGACACACACACATACACACACACACACATACTTTCACACACCCATAGACATCACCTCAAAAATGTTTGATTCGTTATCAGGGATGCTTGAAACGTGCTCTCCCGTCTAAAACTCGAATTCGAATTTTCGACCCGGTCACAATACTTTCCTTATACATGATGTATATAAAAAAAGTAATAATGAGCAGTAAATTGGGCAAAAATAATCATTCATATAGAAATAACAATAAACTATGAACACTATAAGAAAATTAACTGAAGTGTGGGCCATTTCGACTTTCTTCCAGTATCCATTTTTAAATAGGATTCTAGAATTTTTTTTTCCAAATTTTGCAAAAAGAAATTAGAAAAATATGTATGGTTGGTTCAAATGATCACAATTATCATGTTTTTTTTAAGGGTTTGAAAAAATCTTTTGATTGGTACCATAATGTACTCCCGAGGGCGCTAATGACGTTCAAGCACCAAAAATGTATAGCAGCAATTTTTCACTACAAAGATTGAAACTGCTAAGTTTCGTGATTATTGAGCTGTAAATAACCTCTTTTATCCACAATTATGTCACATTTTGTCCTATGCTGCCATGATAAGAAAATATAAAATTTCGAAGTTTTCGGTCGATTTTCACAAAATTCTATCTAGTTCTAGATTTTTTCATAACAAAGCCAGATTTAGAGTTATGTGAAAATCCATTAACATCTGTGGTAGCTATCGCTTACACAAGAAATTCACCACAGACACACGACAGTCACCCGACAAGCAGACGGATATCACTAAAAAAAGTAGTCAAAACTTGTTCAGGGGTTTTTAAAACACATGCTAGCATTAAAATCTTGAAACCAAACAATTTTTAAAGCAATTCTTTCTCTATACTGTATTTAAATACATAATTGTATTTGAAAGCAAATACTGTTACATTTCTCTGGTTCAAATAAACTTTATACCATTATCAATAAAGTTGTATGTAAATTCCTTTTTAAATACCCAGAGGAAAAGGATAATTAAATCTTCAAAAACTTTCATATGTCTTGCTAGACCTAGCGTATAACTTTTCAAATATTCAAAAATATATTTACTCAAGTGGAATAAGTTTGCAAGCAACTCAAAGAAGGAATAACAGTTTTCATTTTCAAAAACAAAGCCATCCATGCCAGTTCATTTGATTTTTTTTTTCTTTTCTTTTTTTTTTTTGCAGACAAAATAATACGAACATTAAATATAGCGGAAATCAATCTTGAATACCTGGGGAAAGAAAATATGTTGCATGGATGAGTTCCAAATTTTGGTGAGCTGGGTTGAAGAAAAAATGTGCGGGTATAAAAGTAAGAGAGCAATCTGGTGTGGGCTGCACAGGACTTTCCCTACAGAGTAAAATCAATTTTCTCTCTCCTCTTTTCGCAATGAATTAAATTGAATTTTATGGTTTAAAAAACACGGATGCGTGTTCAAAATGAAACCAAATTTGAGATTTGTAGTCAATGATCGTTTTAATTTGACAAGTTTTCGTATTTTCAAATAACGTCGTCGCAAAAAAAAAGCCAGCTTTTCATGCTTTTTAATTGTACTGAAATCTAATCAGCCCCAGGATATCTCATAAGCCACTTACCTACTACATTAATTAATATTTAGTTGAGTAGTCTTGAGTTAGATCATATACATCTGTCTGTGCGCTGATACACACACACACACGCAGGTAGGCGCCACGTTAAAACTAGCGTATTCGTCTTCTAGAGTTGCCGAAGCGCATACATCCGTCGAAAACTCGACTTTCGCTTTTCGATACGATTATAATATTTCGAAATATTATAATGCATTCTAAGGAAAGTGGTGTTAAAATGTGATGTGGCAGTACATGACTTTTTCTATAGACCTAAACTCGTTTTACTTTCACTTCAATACATGATAATGTATAGGGGAAAGTTTATAAATCATGTCGAAAATCAGAATTCGAGCTTTCATTGGAACTACACGTTTCGGGCAGTCTAGAACACGAAAAACATATTTTTAGCATGGAATGTAGCTTAAAAACTATTTGACGGAATTTTACAAAATTTGGTATATAAGTGACTTGTGGGTTACCCCGGTGCTGATTAGACTTGGTACGACTCGGAAAAAAGGTAACTGCCATTGTTTACAAAGTTGCCCGTAAAAATCGGCAACATCTGAAATTTAAGACTAAATATGCTTAAAAGTATTCATTAAATGCTTTTTTTATATGAAATTACGTGAATGCTCAATTTTTATTGACGAAATGGGTATGACTAACTCTTTATCCAGAAACCGTATTTCGGGGTATTTAAGTTTTATTTCATTTTGAACACATGGCGAAATTTTAGAAATACATGAAGTTGCCCAATGAGAAAAAAAATCGCATTAAAACTGAATATAATATCAAGCATTCATGTAAATTTGACTAATTAAACTGAGCTTAATGAATTCTGAATTTGAGTCTGTAGTCAAGGTCATGTACTGTCCACATCAGATTTGTACGTTTGCTTCAGTACAATGTAATATATGAGGAAAGTATTGGAATCGTTTCAGAAATTCGAACTCAAGTTTTCGATGGATCGAGGTTTAGAACCTCCAAGAACAGGAAAAAACCATTTTTAGTGTGTGTGTCTGTTCAATGTATGTACAGTGTGTTTCACAAAGAACTCCCTAACTTTGAAATGTAACAACTCGGAAATGGTGATCGATAGAAGACAGAAACAAGTGCTATGTTTATTGGGAAAACCGCAAAAATCTGATACAATTGGTTCAATAATTAGTTACAAATGTTGCTGACAGATGGCGCTGTACGCTGTAGTCGCAGTATGGAGTCCAAAAAGTAGGCTATAAATTATGTACAATATGCACATTTTGAACCGATTTTGATGCGATTGCAACAACTGCTTTACCAAGGACAGACTTATTACTATTTATAGCCCATTTCTCGGACTCCGTACTGCGACTATAGAGTACAGCGCCATCTGTCAGCAACAATTGTAACTAATTTTGAAACTTTTGTATCAGATTTTTACGGCTTTCCTAATTTACACATCACTTGTCTTCGATCACCGTTTCCGAGTTGTTTCATTTCAAAGTTAGGAAGTCCTTTGTGATACACTGTGTATTAACCCTAGCTTAGAAAATATTCAAAGAAAATTAAAGGCTTAGTCGCTCGTCAGTTACACCGGTGCTGATTATATTGGTAAGATTCAAGAACAGAAGAATCAGCCTTTTCTGCAAAATGCCATCATCGCATGGCATATTGTCAATTAATCATCTTGACATAATAAACGTCAAAATTTCAAATAAAAACCAAATGCATTAATTAAATTCCTTTTTATATGTAATATTTGTCGAACAAAAGAATAAGACAAACCCCATTACTTTTAAAATGGACTGTTCTCAAAATATTTAAGTATTTTGGCAGTTTTGCGATGCGACCGTTTCAAAATACGTCTAGTAGCCAAATGAGAACAAAAGCCAGAATTGAAACTGCAAATTTGGTGTAAATTTAAATTAGTATCCGTGTTATTTTTTTAAAATTAAAATGAATTATGGAGAGAAAAAGAGTTTCAGTCTATGGGGGGAAATCTTATGTTGCTTACATGAAAAAATTGTTTTCTTTACTTTTCCAGTAATGCATAAGATGGAGTTCAACTGCACAATATATGTTTTTCATGTTTTTGTGTCTTGATATATTAAAAACATACAAACAAAATACAAACAATATACACACAAAAACCTACAATAAAAAATACAAACAAAAATATACAGTTAAAAAAATACAAACAAAAACATACAAGCAAAATGTCTTGACATACAGAATTGAGACATCGCAGCCCCCCTTCCCCCTCGAACATAAATAGCCCAAGTACGGTGTATCCAAGGGTAATAGCGATGTATTTTATTACTTTTTTATTCATAAAAAATTACGTATCAGACTATATTCTTGGTGATGTTTGAGGACTATTTGGAAAAAAATCTGATATGGGCAACATATGATTTTCCTTATATAATGCAATGAATTTACTACTTTTACAGTAAAAAAATAGGTTTTTCTTATAGTAGATATTTATATTCCTTCCAAGATATTGAATTTTCTTCAATTAGTCGTCATTTTCATTGATTTAGTGTCATTTTTATACTTTTGGCGATATTTTCATTAATTTGGCATAACATTAAAAAAGTCGCCAAGTTGGCGACATTCCCTCAAATTTAGCGCCGAAATCTCGCCAAGCTTTATGGATGGAGAAATAAGTTATTCTTGTAGCAGATAAATAACTATTGGCGTTCAAATACAAAAGTATTATTCAAAGTATCTATTCAGTGAATGAAACGAGCTAGATCCACGAGAATGATGTCACCAAATTTATCGCATGATATTACATTTGAAATATGAACATGTTTCTCAACAGTTAATAATATTTTTTTTAATTTATGGGATTTTTTTATAAATTTATTTTAAAAATGTGCAATATCTCGAGAACGGTTCTTGCAAGCGTTCTAAAGTTTATGTCAATCGTTTGCTAAAGAAAAATTACATAAGAAATGTCCATTTGCGTAACTTTATTAAAGGTTTTGATTTTTTGATGACTTTTTCAAAATTTCACTCGAAAATTTAGGGGGGTTCTGAACATTCGATTATGTCTAAAAACAATAAGCTTCCAGTGTTCATAGATTGTGATTTTTGTACCAAATTTCATTCGAATCGCTCTATATGTTCGTGAGATATCGTCTCCACAGTTTCAGTGACACACACACACACACACATACCACCTCAAAAATGTTTGATTCGTGATCAGGGATGCTTGAAACGTGCTCTCCCGTCGAAAATTCGAATTTGAATTTTCGACCCCGTCACAATACTTTCTTTATACATTATGTATATAAGGAAAGTAAAAACAATGGTTTCCAAATGATGCCAAAATCTCATCAGCACAGTAACATATATATTACAAAACTATGAAATTTCATCAAATACTTTTAAAGCTATATTGGATATATTTTGCATACACTATGTATTGTATAGACTAAAACACAGGCAGACGGACACAAATACACACACAGTTATCACTCTACTAATAGGTTTTTGAGACTCGAGGTGAGTGTTTCAGGTCATCATTATGTTTTAAGATTACTTTTCAAACTACGTATAAATTGCGAGTCAGCTTTTAAGTAACATGCAAATTATACTGCTTCTTTTAATACACTGCATAAATTGAGACGAGTATATTTTTAAAACCATTTATGCAATATTATTGTAAAACAAATGTTCTCGGATGCTCTATCTTTTTATGTTAAAAAAATTCCTGGGAATTTCTGACACTCTATTGTGTGTCGACAGCGAATCGTGCAGTTCTGAAATTTCACACCTAGATAAATACGAACTATAGTAGGTGTTGTTTTTGTTGTTGTTGAGACCCAGACCGTCCGACCTCCAAGAAAGGTGTTGAAGACCGAGACCGTCCGACTCATCCAGAGGACTAGAGTATCTATTTGGACGGCCGGGACCTACAAGAAAGGTGTCGAAAGTCCAGGCCAGCCGACTCATCCGAAGATATAGAGCAACCAGGAGGATGGCCGGATACAATAAAGGTGGAAGGTAACCGTTTGGACGCGGCTGGGAAATGCCACCCAATTTAGACCGGTACCCAGTGGGGAGGCATCCACAAGGATCGTACCTTCCTTCCCCTACCACCAACCTCTCGGAAGGACTTACGGATCCACATGTTTAACGTGATCGTACTCCGCATGAACACGGCGGCAGTTGTGGCAGCGTGCAAATCCAGCGCCCAAACCACCGGGCTACCGCGCCCGAAATGTGCCAACAGCACGCGGTGTTCCCAGGTGGTAACCCACCCAAGTACTAGCCGTGCCCGATGCTGCTTGACTTCAGTGATCTAACGTGTTTTCAGCACCGTAGGGTCGTTGGCACTATAGTAGGTGTGGAAGCCTGGCTCAGAATTTTAATGAAAGCCTTTGTTAATAAAGTATTAATTAATCTAAAATTTAGCATTGCCAGTATGAGCAAAGATGTAATTGGTCGAGCCTACTTTTGACTTCTCTGTGATTGGTTGCTAACAGAAATGTCACAAAGATGACCGAGGACTGGACAAGTATATGTTTAATTGTTGATAACTTTTCGCAGCTATGATTGTAAAGAAAAATAACGATAGTGAGTCAATTATTAATGCAGTTAACAATTATGTCATATTGTTGACTGTTATAAGCAATTACACAGATTAATATCGAAAACCAATTTTTTATGTTCAGGGAATTAACATTTACCTTGTTATTGATAGAGTTCAGATTCCATCCATTTTTATTATAAAATGCTATCAAAACGGAAACAATCTTATCACGCTAGGAATGAAATTCGAAACCGATTAAAAGCTGCTAGTAGGCCATCTCAAATTGTAGAATCCATAATATCTAAATCTTATATAATTTTAGAAAGGTTCACTATTAGAATGATGGACGCCAGATGTCAATATTGTAAAACTGTACAGTTTAAAACAGTTGAAGAGAGTTTAAAACATTCGTGCTGTTACCAAGGTAGTGTCGAAAACCCAGATCACTCGACTTACCTTGAGACATGATCAGCTGTTTGAGTGGTCGGGAACGTACCAAGGTAGTGTGAAAATTGTTATAAGAACAGAAGACCTTCCCCACAGTTGGCGGGCTTAGCGAGCGGATATGTAGCTCCTAGTTTAACAATAATAAAAAAGAAAATCCTGCTCACTATCAGGCAACTAGATTTCGGATTCGTACAGGAGAGCTACACCTTCGGGTATGTCGGACGGTCTGTGTCAAAGAAGGGCAGGAGGGCAACTGGTTCCATATGTGTACAAAGAACGGAACCCTACACATTTTCTAGAATTAAACTCGGCTTTTCAACGGACTTGAAAGTAATCGAGTGAACAGCGAGCTATATAGATAATGAAAACTGCTCTATGCAGAGCCGCCCATACAAATTGTGGGTTCCATTACAAACATTTTTCATGGACTTCCCTTCCCTATTTGATTTTCCTTTCTTTGTGAATTTTTTATCCTCCCTTAAAAAAATTCTTGAGGATTCGAGCCCCCTCTCGAATCCTTGCCGTCCACTCTATTGGTGTCCAGTGCCGGGTATAGGCGACTTTGTACTATGTGCAGAAGAAAATCAGTGTTTGTAACTGAATGAAATAACATATTCAAATATTTTAAAATCAGAAAGATTAATGTTTATTAAAAAGAAACAACTGACTTTCCTAACTTTACCTGCAGTAAAAATATCGCAAGAAAGTATTTTACGGGACTATTCTGATGTAATTTCAAATATTTAAACATATTCCCTCAACTAGATTAAACCTGTAATTCGAGAAAATATAAATAAAAGTTTTCATTTTAACAAACATCTATAATAAAAGCATTCTTACATGACTTTTCGCACACAAAATAATCAGAGCATGAAATAAAATGGAAATCAATCTTCGGTACCTAGGGGGAAAAAAAGAAAAAAAAAGTTGTTGGGCAGAACTTTTGGTGAGCTGGATAGAAGGAAGAAAATGTAAGCTTGCTTGGGGCAAACAATAAAAAGGATTGTGAATATTTTTTACCAAGTTAGAGGATTCATTTCTATTCATACGCATGTAAAAGGAAATGAATGTGAAGAGCCAAAGCTATATATAATATGATAAAAGACAAATATGATTACAGTGGGGAAACATTCAATAATGGAAACAAATATGACAATTATTTGGAACCGTTAATAAGACATGTCCGTTATATAGGAAATGAAATGATATTGAAAACTAATACCACTGGAACGAACGTGAAATTTAATACTTTATTTAAAGGTTTTTGTTACTTATGAAAGTATATTTTCTTCAGCCGCTTGTCTCATTTTCCTCATGTTAACAAGCGAAAATAAGTCTCTAACCTTTAGTTTATTTAATTTTGGGACATTTTCTGCTGTTTTTCCCGAGCTTAGATGCTGAAAATAAGAAACTTTGTATTTTATGTTTTTAATGGATAAAATAATTAGAAATACTTTTAATATTTGTGTAAAATAAACGCATTACTTTTTCATGAATATGAGAAAAATGCTTCTAACTATTTTACCGGCTTCTTCTAAACCTTCATCTGTTTAGTATTTATAGGCAAAAACTAGCGGAAAGTGTCCTATAATATCAATGAGCTAGAAGTTGGTGAATAATTTTCCATATAAGCGGCTAGATATAGTACATATAACCAAAACATTTTGTGAAAAATGAAACAATATAGATTCTTCCTAATTAAAGTGAACTGTATGACATTGTAGTAGAATTAAATAAACATCCATTACTTTACCAGCCATTTTCAGTGACCAACCCGATCGCTGTTCGAAAAAGTTCTTAACTTACAAAAGCCCATAGTTTCGCAAGTCACGCAAAGCGCATGCGTAACTCTGAAAATAATCAATGGTTATCTGTTAAACTTTATAAGAAATAACAATTAGACATATAATTGCCAACTTTATTAATAATTACATTTCAAAAGTAACTGTTCATGGGAATCATAGTTGCGAAACTCATTTAAGTAATTAAAATAGGAACAAAATGGTTGAAGTAGCTTTTTCAGAGCATTAACATTTGTGATTGTTTTAACCATGGTGGGGGTAAATTTTATATTCTTAAGGAAAAATTCTTCTGTAGGAAATATTTCTTACTTCATCTTTAACAATTCTAACATTTTAACTGTCGGAATAACCGATAACCATGAAGTTTGTTTATATTTGTAAGTCGATTTCAATTTAGTGTTGTTGGTGTCTTGTTTGTTGGAGGATTAAGGTAAAAACCGTTTTATTTTGTATATGATCTCTATCTGCCATGTCGATGCAACACATTTAAAGTTGAAGTGTGCTAAATAATGTTATGGTCTTGCTTTGAATTAAATATCTAAGCTATTAATTTTTTCGGTGCTTCAGTAATCCAGCCATCGGCTATTTTTGTGACGTTTCTGCCAGTTACCAATCACAGAATGTTGAAAGTTGTCTCAACCTATTAAATCTTTACTCATACTAGCAACGCTAAACTTCATTAATTAATATTTAATTAACTAACGCTGAAAACAAAATTATAAGCCCATCTTACACATCTACGAATTCATATCAGTCTACATATAAAAGGTAACAACTGTGCTTTTTACCGTCTATACGCAGTGCAGTGTAAAAATTCCACAGTAATTTTTTCTACTTTTCTTATATACAATAATGTATAAGGAAAATATTGTGACGGGGTCGAAAATTCGAATTCGAGTTTTCGACAGGAGAGTACGTTTCAAGCATCCCTGATCACGAATCAGGCATTTTTGAAGTGATATCTGTGTGTGTGTGTGTGTGAAAGTATGTGTATGTATGTGTGAAAGTATGTGTGTATGTGTGTGTGTGTGTGTGTGTGTGTGTGTGTGTGTGTGTGTGTGTGTGTGTGTGTGTGTGTGTGTGTGTGTGTGAGTGTGTGTGAGTCTGTGGAGACGATACCTGACGAACGAATGAACCGATTCGAACGACATGTGGTACAAAAATCACAATACGCAAACACTGGAAGCCTATTGTTTTTATACGCAATCGAATGTTCAGAACCCCCCTAAATTTTCGAGTGAAATTTTGAAAAAATCGTCAAAAAATCAAAACCTATAATAAAGTTACGCAAATAGACATTTCTTATGTAATTTTGCATTAGAAAACGATTGACATATATTTTAGAACGCTAATATGAACCGTTCTCGAGATATTGCACATTTTTCAAATAAATTTATCAAAAAATCCCGTAAATTAAACACAAATATTAACTGTTGAGAAACATGTGCACTTTTCATATGTAATACCATGCGATAAATTTGATGACATCATTCTCGTGGATCTAGCTCGTTCCATTCATGAAAAAATATACTTTGAGTGATACTTTTGTATTTGAACGTCAATAGTCATTTATCTGCTATATGGATAACTTATTTCTCCGCCCATAAAGCCTGGCGAGATTTTGGCGACGAATTTGGCAGAATGTCGCCAACCTGGCGACTTTTTGAAATGCTGCCAAATTAACGAAAATATCGCCAAATGGATAAAAATGACGACTAATTGTCGAAAATTCAATATCTTGGAAAGAATATAAGTATCGACTATATGAAAAACCTATATTTATTACTGTAAAAGTAGTAAATTCAGTGCATTATATAAGGAAAGTCATGTGTTGGCCACATCAGATTTTTGTCAATGTGAAGAGACATGTGTTGCTTGTTTGATTGAATACGAAAAATGTAATTATTTAACAAACTTTTCAATCAAAAAATTACACTGAACTTCAAGCATTAAAACATATTATATACATTCCGTTGACTGAACTATCATGTAACTGACTGAAAGAATAAAAGTTTTCATTTCAAAAAACACCTAAGAAAGAAACCACTCATCCTTGTACATTTGGTTTCGGGCTGGCAAAATAGCCGAGCATGATATAAAGAAGAAATCAATCTGAAATACCCGAGAGTAGGGAGAAGATAAGTTGTTCGACAGATCTTTCAGTTTTAGAGAGATGGCGAGAAGATAAAACGTGCACAATTTGCTTGGAACATACATAAAGACAGCGAATATGTAGGAAACAGAACACTATATTTACCAATAGGGGATCACAGTTCATTCCATTTTGTGTGAAAATTAGAAACGCACAGATGTCACATGATCGTAGACAAAGAATGATATAATAGAATGGGTGAAAAAAAAATGAACTCTAATAAAGCGTGTTCGTTGGATAAAGTGTGCATCAATGTCGAATTTTTTTTCTCAAATAATTCGTACACCTAAATATTGCAGATAGTGTCAGATGAAAGTTGTTTTATCTATAAAAGACTGTTATTCGTTAAAATCTTCTAAAGTAATTGATATATTTAAATTCTTGGCAAAAAACTACTGTAAGTCGGGCCCTAAATTATCAGTTTACAACAATGTATAAGTTCTGCATTGTTCTATAACAATGAATAATGCTCAAGATGTAGAGTGAGAGCTACTTTCGCACATTATTTTAAATCTAAATTCTGATCAAACTGCTACGAATGCAATAGCCGACCACCTCAGTATTCGGGAAAGAAATTATCCATGCAATACTTACGAATTTCGTGTTACAATTGATAAAGAGGGGAAAATAGCCAATTGTCGTGCTGCCCAATAGCGCCTTCTAGTGTTAAACAGTGACAGACATACATTCATTGACGAAAAGGAATTGTTTTAGCGTTCCCTATCGCCAATTAAAATTTTTATAGAGTTTCGAATCACCCTGTACATTTCACGGCTAACAAACGTATTTTGAACACTTTCAAAGCCTACAACGCAGGGTAAAAGGCGTTTCTTTCTGCAAAGTTCACAACTGATGTCAACGATTCATGTACTTATTTTACACGTAATTTTATATGATAAAGTGAATAAATTTAACACCACTTTTATAAGATAAACGGTATTTCAAAAACTTACTTCCTTTTTAATTAGGGCAATTTGGAGCCATTTTAAAATGTACCAAGTGGTCAAATGAGAAAGAAAAATACATTGACATTGCAAATAATTTAATCTTACATTTAAAAAAAGTAACTATTTCATGTTATCTTGTGCAAAATAAACTTAAATGTATATGATAATTAATGTATATATTAACAATATTTAATATATTTATTTTATTAATGTATATAATAATAATATTTATTGTCTATAATAATATTTAATATCTATAATAATAATCTAATGTCTTATTTCATGCACTTATACAACCTCCCTCAGTGACCTAAAAAGCTAAATTTCTGCATATTTATAACAGCGGCAACCAAACAAAATCTAACGGACCTTGATTTTCGATTTCTCTCCCAGTGGAAGACGTAAATGGGGTTTTTTGAAAAGTATTTCAAAACGCTTCAGTTGCACTCCCGGTGACCTAGAAGGCTGAAATTTTGTACACTTATAGCATTAACCACAAGGCAAAACCTAAATGAGCCGATTTTTTATTAAGTACACTATTTTTGACGCTGAGATCCACACATTGTTATACAAAATGAAACATATTAAAAATAGTTTCAATTTTATTAAGATTCCTTAATATTGTTTTTGTTTTCTTCGACAGGCTTAAATATAAGTTCATTTATATACAGAATAAGAAAAGCAAAAGAAAGTACCATTTGTGTCCTTAGGAAAGTCATTTGTTGCACACATCTGATTTCTCTTTTTAGGTCAATCCTGTCTTTGTCTTTCGTTTCAGCAATCCTTTTCTTGCTCAATCTCGCATGTTCCATGTTAGACTGCATGGATTTGTTGCTTTGATGAAAGTTATTCTTTTCAACACGACGAAGAAAGGCAACTAAAAGAGAAGGTAATAATTAAAATTCTTCAAAAAGAAGGTACTTACAACTATTCGAAGAAAAGGCAAAAAGGAAGGAAAAGTTTTCTAAAAGAAGGTTCGAAAAAAGATGAAGAATTTCAAGTTATTCAAAACTATTCTTGAAGTTCGATTTTACTTACACAAATTACATTACGTTGAAGTTTCATTTTACTTATGCAAGTCACATTACGTAAACGATACCCTGACTTGTGTTTTATTATTACAAATCACATTCGATAAGTAATACCCTGAATTGTGTTTCATTATTAAAAGCCACATTCGATAAGCAGTGGTCTGACATGTGTTGTGTTTCATTATTAAAAGCCACATTCGATAAGCAGTACTCTGACATGTGTTGTGTTTCATTATTAAAAGCAACATTCGATAAGCAGTACTCTGACATGTGTTGTGTTTCATTATTAAAAGCCACATTCGATAAGCAGTACTCTGACATGTGTTGTGTTTCATTATTAAAAGTCACATTACATAGGCAGTACCCTGACTTATGTTTTATTATTAAAAGTCAAATTCGATAAGCAGTACCATGACTATTGCTTTATTATAAAAAGTCTTATTAGATAAGCAGCATTCTGACTTGTGTTTTACTATTAAAAGTCACATTCGATAAGCAATACCCTGATTTATGTTTTATTGCTAAATGTCACATTACATAAGCAGTACCCTAACTTGTGTTTTATTATTAAAACAAATCAGTATTAAGGTAAGCACCTACTGTGGCGCCGCAAACGGATGGAACGTTCCAGACGAATATGAAAAATAAAATATATTATCAATATTATTTGACGTGTGAGGCTGAGCTGTACCACGTCGAACACGCTGGTGTTTGCGAAATTCGATGAGAATCCTAATCATAGTGTGGTAGCTCCGATGACGCCATACAGCATTTCGAAGACTTTTCTTCTCTCATCTTCTATTGTCAAACAACTAATGACTGCTAATTCTTCTTTTGAAATGGTGTTTTATAAAAGACTTTTCAGACCCTTCAGAATTCTCCTGGTAACCCAAAAAACTGAATTTTTGAACACTTTTAGTATCACAACCACCAGAAAGAACATAATGGAATAGGACTTTCGATTTACCTGTTGGGGTCAAAGAACATGATTTTTAATGCATTTTATACCCTTTAGGAGTCCTAAGGTAATCTAAAAAGATGAATCTTTTAACTTCTAGTACTCAATACTTATAGTACCGGCCATCGCATCGGACTGAACCTAAAGTAGTCGGATAGGGGATTGGATAAGACAACATGATGAACGGGGTAAAGCATCTCAAAGATCCCCTGCCCCCCCCCTTCCCCCGAGAAACCTAAAAGGCTGAAACTTGACCATGGGATAGAGCCTAACCGTGTTAATTTTTGACTCAGAAGACTATTTTCGGCGCTATGCACCATACATTAATAAGCAACATAAAACATAAAAAAATACACTTTTCATTTAAGAGTGTTACGCCCCCCCTTTTAACTCTTTAACAGTGTTACAGTGTAATCATACTATGTTCTGATATTCAACGAAACCTTTGGCATTAACGTTCTGCGTTACTTACATCTTATATGCGCCTCATCCATCATATTGATATAAAGCAGTCAGGATTTTGAATAGCGGGATAACTGGATCTCAAAGATGTCTAAGATGAGTAAGCTGGAAAATGTCCCTTACTGCGCAAGAAAGTCGACTTGTGTCAGAAGTAGGTTAAATATTTTCCACTTATTTCATTCCATACAGTGGCACGGGTCTAAGAGGTCGTCCCGTCTTCAAAGGTCTCTTAGATAGATTTTAAATTTAAATTTTATGTTATTTGCTTAGAGATACTTTACAGTTTGATACTTGTGGTAATCCGTTTCAGACGGATTTCACGGAATTGCAAATTAGATTTTGCAAATTAGATTTTTAAAATTAGACATTATCGTCATTGCGGAGATTCGGGAATGTCTGGATATCGTTTATTCAGATTATTAAATTATTTTGCATTTGTGTAAATATTTTGATTCTCGGAAGGAAAGAAAAACCAGAACATTTTTATTCGAACAATTTATTAATTAATTATACATATCTATAATAAAAATCATCTTTTTGGCTGTTGTGGTTGCTGTTAAAAAGCAGGCGTATTTATATAACATTCTTTGGTTTTTGATAATTTGCAATGAGTTCCGGTGTAATTGTAATCAAAGGCTTGCATCAGAAATCTCGGGTAACGCTGGAAATATATATATATATATATATATATATATATGGACTGGATTTCTTCCAGATCAAATTGAAATCCTTTTTATTGAAATTGCTCAGGCTGGGAATCGAACCAGTATCTCCTAATATCCAGGCATTCTCTTTTTAAATAAATATATTTATTGATAGGGGTAAACCTTGCATAATTATGTGACTATTTATCGCGAAATATCAGCTTTTTAGAATGAAAGTCAATTTCATTTCTTTATAATTTAAATTCGTAAGAATACTTCTGTTATAATTTTCAAATATTTTGCATTGCAATATTAGTAAATTCAACATATAGTAAGTTACAATGTGTCTTAATTTTTTTTTAACAATGACTTTCTATTTTTGAAAACAAGTTAAATAATATTTCATTACTCTTTTCTCCATTGATGTAGTAAGCACTTAGGGTAAAAAGGTATTCAATTTTCTCTTATTATCTAATTTATAATATTTAATCCTATCATTTCAACACAAAGCCTCTTATGCTAATAATTTATCTGAAAGAAATCGATTATTTTTCAGACTTTTCAAAAGTAGAAAAAATATTAAAGCCGCTTATGCTTATAATACAGTTTCACTGGAAATACTTTTTTTTACGAACTATTAACTTTAAAAGACCTTAGAAGTACTTGAATTGGAAAAATAAATCTTGATATTTATTTTATATCTTTGGAAGTTTATTTCAAACATTGTTGCTTCCTCAAGCATGTTTAATCACGATGTTTCTAAAGGATGTAATTTATAAACCAATTAAAGTTTCTTATGCGTCAGACGATTTATTACTTTCCTTATATACATAGTATAATGTATAAGGAAAGTATTGTGACGGGGTCAAAAATTCGAATCCGAGTTTTCGACGGGAGAGCACGTTTCAAGCGTCTCTGAATACGAATCGAACGTTTTTGGGGTGATGTCTGTGTGTATGTGTATGTCCGTGAGTCCATGTATCCGATATCTGACGAACGAATGGAGCGATTCGAAAAAAAAAATGATGCAAAAATTACAACCGTGAACACTGGAAGCCTATTGTTTATAAACGCAATCGAATGTTCTGAACGCCACTGAATTTTCGAGTGAAATTTTGAAAACATTATCAAAACCTTTCATAAATTTACGCAAATAGTTATTTCTAACGTAATGTTTTATTAGAAAACGATTGACATAGATTTTAGAACGCTAGCATGAACCGTTCTCGAGATATTGTACATTTTTCAAATAAATTTATAGAAAAATGTTACGTTCAAAAAGTCATATGTTCACTTTTCATAAGTAATATTATGCGATAAATTTGGTGATATCATTCTCGTGGATCTAGCTCGTTCCATTCATGAGAAAAAATACTTTGGATAATTTTTTTGTAGTTGGACTCCAATAGTCATTTATCTACTATAAGAATAACTTATTTCTCCGTCCCTAACGCTTAGCGAGATTCTGGCAACGAATTTCGCGGAATGTCACAAAGTTGACAACTTTTATAAATTTTTCCAAATTAACAAAAGTATCGCTAACTTGATGACATTTTTAAACATTACCCAATTAACGAAAATGTCGCCAAATTAATAAAAATAACGCTAAATCAATGAAAATGTCGAATAATTGAAGAAAATTCAATATCTTGGAAAGAATATAAGAATCTAAGAGTACTATAAGAATAACCTACTAAACATATTGGTGACAAAATTTATGGAATATCACCAACTTTGTGACTTTTAAATGTTGCCAAAACTGACATTTCGTTGATATATACATACACACACACACACACACACATTATATATATATATGTATATATATGTGTGTGTGTGTGTAAATTTTATAGTGTAGATTGGTTTTCATGCGGTGGAAAAAATGAAATCTTGAAATTCAAAACACAGAAATGTATATCTACCAGAATTTTTTTAATAGGCGTTAGTAATAGTTTATAAATATGGGCCACTTATTCTCATATAGAATCCTAAGGTCGTTAGTTCCCTAATTGGCAGATCGGGGCCAATTAGTATTATTAACCTGAGCCTGGTGGATTCGGGCCCGTACACACCAAGCTGGATGATTGTAGACCACGTCATATCACGATCCGGTCGCGTGATATGCCGGAATCTACCCGGTTACCCAATCAGACTGCGAGGAAAGTGGATGGGCTCTAGCTAGTATAACAAAACAAAACCGCCTGAAATATTATTTTTATAGATTTATTTTTTTAAGTATCAACTGAAACCAGTTTCTGGACATATATATACGACAGGGAGAGTTAGATATATATCATTGGGCTAGCTCGTCCTGGGATCGCCATAATAAAGTGCTCATCTTCAGAGAAAAACCCGAGATTCGAAATATCTATAAAGTCTAAATCTAGATTTTGAATTTTGAAGCTTACTCGTCTTACATCCGTTAGAGGTGTACTTGTTTTTACTTTCTACGTTTTTACGTCTCTTCTTTATATATATAATGTAAAAGGAATGTATTGCGACGGGGTCGAAAGTTAGAGTTCGAGTTTTCGACGGGAGAGCAACCTGAACACGAATCAAACGTTTGTGAGATGATGTCGCTCTCTCTCTCTCTCGGTGTGTGTCAGTGAGTCTGTGGAGACGATATCTCACGAACGAATAGAGCGATTCGAACGAATTTTGGTACAAAAATTGCAATCCATGAATACTGGAAGCCTATTGTTTTTTATACTCAATCGAATGTTCAGAACCACCTAACTTTTCGAGTGAAATTTTGAAAAAATAATCAAAAAATAAAATCCTCTAATAAAGTTTCGCAAATAGTAATTGTTCATGTAATTGTTCATTAGGATACGATTGACATAAATTTTAGAACACTAGCATGAACCATTCTCTAGATATTGCACATTTAAAAAAAAATTCTATAAAATAAAAGTGTATTAATTATTGTAAAATATGTTTACTTTTCATAAGTAATGTTATGCAATTAATTCATCATTCTCATGGATCTAGCTCGTTCCACTCATGAGAAAAGATACTTTGGGTAACACTTTTGTATTTCGACGCCAATAATCATTTATCTGCTATAAGAATAACTTATTTTTCTGTCCGTAACGCTTGGAGAGATTTTGGAGGAAGATTGCCAACTTGATGACTTTTCTAAATGTTGACAAATTAACGAAATTGTCGCCAAATTATTAAAAATGCAGCGAAATCAATGAAAATGACGACTAATTGATGAAAGTTCAATATCTTGGAAAGAACATAAGAGTAGACTAAGAATAACCCACTCCGTCCGTCCGTAACGTTTGGCGAGAAATTTTGCCAAACGACGCCAACTTTGCGACTATTTTAAATGTTGCCAAAGTCTACAAAGATGTCACCAAATAGATGAAAATAACGCCATATGGCAAGTAATGTTTCGTAAATTCTAATTTCCATCATATGCCGACCATACCTTCTAGTATATAAGAGATGCTCTTCTCACCGTTTGTCTGCAACACTTGGTGATGCATTTGGCGAATTTAGCTAATAATTTAGCAAAGTATCGATAACTTGGCGATATTTCGGCCAAGATTGACAAAAATATCGTCAAAATTTCAAAATGAAACTAAATTAATGAAAATGACGCATAATTGATGAATTAATTATTAAAATATTTTAATATATGGACTATATCGCTTAATGAGGGTGCTATTAATATTGATAATTGTTTATTTAGAGTTGCGCGAAATACTACTTAAATAATTTTACAAGTTGTCATCAGGCCAAATATACAATTGCCAAAGGTACAATTCAACGATAGAAATGCAGTACCGTGGATCTTATACATTATTTTTTGTCTGTAAAAAGAGTAAATTCATTTCATTATATAAGGAAAGTCATGTGTTGGCCGCATCAGATTTTTTATAGATGTAATGCGGAATTCGGTATTATCAAAAATACTAGCCGTATGCTCATTGAAAATCAACAGTATCAACATAAGCAAACATTGTAAAGTAAACTACATAAGATCGCGCTGCATATTTGTTTAGGTATAGGGGGCCCTGTCTCCTGTTTGCTAGCTCACAGATGCCTATATATATATTAAAATGCCTATATATATATAATTTACATTCACAGACAATGCAAGTTGCGCATCAAGAAGGAAGTATAGGATGGACCTAAAATTTTACGGTCCGGTATGGTGTCGAACAGACGCCAGAAATTGTCTTGCTGCAGATGAGTCCACACCTGTTGGACGTTACGTTCCAAATCCCGAATATTGCGGCAACGAGGCAGCTGGCGTTTCAACTGGTCTCACATATGTTTGATAGGGGACAGGTCTGGGGAGTGGGCGGGCCAAGAAAGTGTCTGGACATGACTCAGGCAGGCCTAATCGATCCGAGCCGTGTGCGACCAGGCATTATCCTGCTGAAACTGAGAACATAAAATGCCAGCAATGAATGATATCACATGGTGCCGTAGAAGCTCATCCACGTACCGCTGGCCCGTCAGTGGTCCAGGTGCCACTAATAAAGCGGATCGGCTGTTGTAGACTATGGCTCCCCAGCACATGATGCCTGTAATAGGGCTGGTGTGGCGCTCGATAACGAGGTTGGGATTGTGGCGTTTTTCAGGAGACCTCCACACCCGGACATGCTGATCATCGGTCCCCAAAACGAAGCGGCACTCATCGCTAAACACCACACATCGCCAATCTGTGGCGCTCCACGTTGCTTTGGTTCGGCACCACTGCAACCGGAGCCGTCGATGTTCGTGTTAACGGCAGCACACTTAAGGGACGCTGGAATTGCAGATTTGCTTATTTCAGCCGTCTAGATATGGTTCTTATGGGCATACAATCCGCCAATTGCTTATATCTTTCTGGCACATACCAACCATTCTTTTCACTCTGTACTCGTGCTTGTGTCGGTCGAAGCTTCTCGCATTGATGGGGCGTCGACTACACGCCGGTTTATAAAGCCCCTGGCTCATGCTTGCAGCGCCACTCACGGGTGCACGGTCATGCGCAATTCCACTAGACTGGGATCATTTGCATACCAGCCCACCCTCTAGCTATTTACATCATTTCGCGGTTGTGCCTTTATTTTCTTCGTTCGCAACTTTCATTGTCAGTCCGTGTATTTATTTATTTACATTATCTTTTAACTATCCCCTAAATGTAATAATGTTTAATATCTTAAGTCATTAAGATATTGAAAGTTGAACTTCTCAATAAATACATCTTAAATTACCAAACTGCATTTTAAATTTACGAGATTTTGCCTGTTTCAAATGATAAGAGCATTTAGAATATTTATTTACAAAAGTTTTACTGTCTGAATTGTAACTGGCAGTTTTGTTGTCTTTAAGCATCAGTGCGGGGAAGTGAAATTTACATACATGCACTAATACTACTTACCCATAGTGTCGCCCAGTTGAACCTGTAAACGTTAAGTAGGATCCGAATGAATCAAAGTACATTGCGTTACACTAAAATAAACAGTCGATTTCTGTAGCCACTAACACATTTATTAAACACATGAAATATTCACATTTGACAATAATAATAATAAAATACAGAGTTACATTATACTCAAATCTACCCAGCTTGATCTGCGGGTGTACGGGCCAACTAATCTATTGCACTTAGTTGCTCATTATTTTTAAATTCAAGTAGTGCAGTGCGGAAAATTTCCACAGCTTAAATTAATACTAACATTTGGATTATGTTTATACACAAATAACGCATGATAATACAATTAACTTAATATTTACAATGCCTCCTCCCAGATGAGATAACTAGTAATACAACATTGATTTGTCACAGATCCTGGTGAAGAGGTCTCAGTCATTCAATTAAAAACACTGTTCGTACTGACACACGGTCTGTTGGAGTTGTCGCAGAATTTTGGATACCATCGCGGATAAACACGGAATCAGTAATCACAGTTTGCTACATTTTCGTCCTCCCTGTTGCTCGTTTGGCCCAGCGATTCCTGGAAAATCGGGAACTACGTAGAAGCTGATGACGGTTGGGCCGCATTCCGCATGAACTTTACGGTGGCATTCCTCACACATGCCGTACCGAAGACTGTTGAAGCACTCAGCTGCCGGGTGACGCGTGCTGCAAAGAAGACCAAGGTTGGAACCTCGCAAACGCTCCGCTCATGTCGACTCGGTCGTGAGATGAACTCGACACTGCTGTCGAGTACCATTCTAGCAGCACACACAGTTGTCACGGTTTAAATGTAGTATAAGGGTCCAAAGGGGTAGCCCCCACTACGCCGTCTATTTTCAGAGATGTGTGGTACTGCGTATCAAAAGTGGCGAAGTCCTCGTTGTTCCTAGGACCGCCACGGCCCGATGAAAACAACGCTCGATCTGGCTCTGCTCTAGCTCGATTTGGCTTAGAGCGGACATAAACTTGGTTGGCTGAAAGGTTGCGCTGGACAACGAGCTACACCTGAGTGTACGTGGTCGCTACGGGTAAAATGAATCGTTGGTTCCAGCTGTATGCATCGGGCTACCGCTAGAGAGGGGCAGCGAACACTTTGCCTAAAACTGCAATAAAATGCATATCGGATCGGGCTTCGAAACAAGTGCAGATACACTTGGAGACCTACTCTCATGAAATCAGAATTGAGTCTAATTTTATATTTTAAAAATGTTCCTTCAGATTTTTGAAACGGGAGAAAAAAATTAGGGTGGAAGTCACCTCGTCTTCTCATTCGATGTTTCACGATGTGCGAGAAAAAGGACGGTTCAATTTCGACTCATTTTATTGGCCTGCGAAGTGAAGCTCATTTCTTATGCGTCCCAATAAAAAAATGACGACCGGAGGGGTTCCCACAGCCGGGAGGTCCCGGACCGGGACATGATGTGAACCACACCCGACAGGGGTTATAAATTTCTAGAGATATGTAGTTTTGCACTTTGACATTTGTTACAAACTCTTTTATGAACATTTACAACCCGTGACAAGTGCGCATTCAAACCATGGCGCCACATCAATTCCATCCTGTCTGTGAGGAGGTATCGTTATAGAACATATACCTTACATATTTATATATTGAGTAATTGCTACTCCCGTCCCTTTTTATTCCTATGCTAACCCGGGGCGTGAAACATACTTGCATTTAAGTGCTAAATATGTGTCATGCATCATAACATATTAAGCCTGCACTGTGCATGAAATATTTAGTTTAAATTGATTGCAAATTAATCAAGCAATGAGTAACTCGAACTTCTGTAATAATAAACTGAAAATAAATCGGTTGGTTAATTAACCATGATAAAACGAGTTAGAAAATTCGATCTCCAATCCAGACAGAAACTTGCCTATAACCATATTTTGTCAAATAATTCTGCGACAGTGTTTTTTCGATTCTTACTCATTAGATAATAGTCAACAAATTTGCTAATTGGTTATTGCCGAGTTTTTTTTTTTTCATATACCTCACTCTCCTAGCTTTTTAAATTTTACGTTAGAGGGCGTTGAAATAACTTTTATGCGATCGAGCACGGTCAATTACACTTATGGATCCTTTCTTACAAAATTTTTGGGATACTTCATGGAGTTCATGGAGTTAGAAAGAAGGACATAAAACTTCTCTGAATGGAACGCTTGAATATTCCATAATGCTTTGAGAAATATATCTAGGTGCCGCTTGTGTTTGTAAAGTAGCTGCTATTGTTAGTTGACACTACGCAGAAAAGCATCGTATTAAGTATAAGCATTTTTTGATTATTTTTAAATTAAAGGTTCCTTAATTATGAGTATAATTAACTAGTATTTTTGGTAGTAAAGTACAGAATATATGGAGATGAAAATTATTGAAATATGAAATAATTTTGAATACGTAGGAATATTATTTATTGTTTCAGTTCTACTTTGCATTGCGTTAATAATTTATTTTTACAAAATTGACAGTTTAAATACATATTTTATGCCTCTCGTCTTAGAAATGCATATAATTCAGGGCTACTTAATTTTTCCCAGCGCCACCTGAATTATTGTCTCAGAAGATATTGGCGTTTTTTAAATATAAAATTTTAACTCCTTACTTTTACCTCCGTAGGAAAAACGACCTGGGTAAAACCAAGAAGTCGGGAAAATGAAAAACAGAATACTACGAATGAACGCTAAGAACCACAGAGGAAATAAATAACGCAGAAATTAAAGAATGAATAGTAAGAAAACAAAGTGAAAAAAGAATGGATAGCAGACTGATTAGAAAGAGAATGATCCTGCTGAAACGGTAATGGATGGAAATGAAACGTGTAAACTAGCTGTAAAAGGTACAATCAACTAAAATAAGTAAAAATAATTCAATATAACGCCATAACAGTAGGAAAAAGTGAATAAAAGTGACAGGAATACAAGTGAAAAGGAAGCATGAAGTAATAATCTTCTTTCGAATGCTACATGAGCTAATTGTTATATAAAACTACGAAAAAATAAATTACATTCATAAAAAGGAAGACAAATAACTGAAAAAATTAAAAGAAATAGACCGGAATAGAAGATTATACCAGATATTTCCATGCAAAAGAGAATGGACAATGATCGTTTACAATGGTGTTTCATTGAAAAACAATAAAGTTTAAAAGTTGACGAACCGTGGTGTATTTATAAGAAGCGTTTATATTGATTTAACTAAGTTTGACCACTAACCATTGGTTAACTAAGCTACTAGCCATTGGTTAACT
Organism: Amaurobius ferox; assembly: GCA_951213105.1. Classification (NCBI taxonomy): domain Eukaryota; kingdom Metazoa; phylum Arthropoda; class Arachnida; order Araneae; family Amaurobiidae; genus Amaurobius; species Amaurobius ferox. The sequence continues at coordinate 40,617,575 of OX578139.1, read as the reverse complement.
AAGCCACTAGCCATTGGTTAACTAAGCCGCTAGCCATTGGTTAACTTTTGGCTACTAGCCATTGGTTAACTTTTGGCCACTAGCCATTGGTTTAACTAAGTTTGGGCGTGATATACTTTTGCTGTCTGTCTGTTTTTCTGCTCTGTCAGATCCAAACTTTTCTGAAGCGTAATTCAAGATGCTTTGGAGATTGATGTAGATTAATGTTTGATGATATAATGTTTGGTATTATAATGATGTATATTGAAGTAGATTAATGTATGATTGATGATGTAATGTTTGGTATTTTAATGATGTAGTTTGATGTAGATTAATGTTTTACCGACAAGTTCGTGCTGAACGTAGTCAAATAAAAATTAACTAGTAATGTGTCCTCATCATTGAAATAAAATGTCTACGAGAAATTCTTTGAAACTTAACAGATTCTTGTGAGATTTGGATATGTGGTGTGGATAAGTATTTTAAATGCCTAGTTCTGTTTTAATTTGTAGTCAAGTAGAAGTTGCCCGATTCCTACTCTCAAAATTGTTATACAGTAACTAAGCATAATTGGTTTAAAAATCAACAAATCTTGACCAATTGTTGATATTGACCAATCGATTTGCATGTGATATGTGTGTTAGCCAGATATCGTCGAGATTATGTAAAATCAAATTACACTAGCCTTGAGGTAACAATAGTTGCGTAGAAAGACATTCAAAGATCCCAGTCAGAAAAGGGAAGTGCTGTTTATGAAATGTCCAGATGTGATATATTTTTATGTTTTCTGAGCCAATGGTGCTAAATAGCTAAGCTTCCTACTTTTAAGTTGGATTTGATTTACATTTCTTTGTCTGTCTGCTATTTCCAGCGATAACTCATTTAAAATATTCGATTTTTCTGAAACTTGCAAATGCATTGTATGTTCGAGGGATGATTACAATACGTTCACTCAAATGTAACTGTTGCACTTCTTCAGTAACCTTAACGAATGCTATTGGTAAAGCTTTGAGATGAAGAGTTCTTTTTTATTTGCATAAAAATATTTATAGTTAATAAAATAGAAATAGTCTGGGATTCATGTTAAGTCATACGAATACCAAGTATTCTTGTTCAAGCAGTCTAAGTGAATCAGAATTGAGGTGCTGCATGCATGAATGAAAGTGTTACCTTACAACCGCTGAGCACGCTAGCAGAAATCTCGGCAGAAATGCTTCACTACTTAAAATAGAAAACATATAAAAATAAAAGTACTTATTTAGTCGCCTAAAAGGACATTTGAAAGATATTATAAGCATGAGAGCTTTCCCGACGTAAAAGGTTTTACACCAGAGGCATATGATAAGAAAAATATACATTGGGTTTTTTATACCCAATCAAAAACCGCGAACAAAATCTGCATATCACTAATGGACAAATTATATACAATAAAGGACATGGCAAAAAAAAACATATATTAAAATTAACACAGCGGGAAAAAAATGCAAAATAAACACATTTAGATGTTTAAAAATGCGGATAACAATTTAAGCTTCAAGGAATTAAGAATGAGACGCCATAAGAAACAGAGATTTTGTACAGGGTGGAATTACAGAGAGCTACGATAAATATAAATTAATAAGGATTCTGAAAGCTAGATATGACGAGAATTATGGCAGTTAGTTGAACAAAATGGTGTATCGAAAAGCGAGGCAAAATTATTAAGGATTACAGCTTGGGATAAGAAAATGTAAAATTTCTATTTTTAATAGCACAAGCATGTTCAAATAATATGATGCAGTTCGTATAATCTAAGCAGTACTTAAAAGTTTGTATAACACTGTCAATATTAGATTAATAACTATTTTTAGGGGAAATAAGGGGTACAATGTACTCTCCAGCCTGACTAAACTTTTGGTAATTTATGTCCTCCGAGTTAAATGCAACTGACATTTAATTAATATCCAGTGAAATAAATAACAATTGATATATTTGGCGTAAAAATACAAAACCATTACAAAAAGAAACTTATCTCGTGAATGGAACGGAATTGATACATGAGAATGAATTTAACAGATAATGAACATAATTGATTATATACTTACTTTTATTTTAAAAACGTACAATATCTCCAAGTTTATGCCAAATGTTTTCTAGTACAACATTGCATATTATATGAATATTTATTTAACGTTGTCGAAGATCCTGATTTTTAAATTATTTTTTAAAAAAATCATTCGAAAATAGCTAAATATAGCGAAAATAGTTCATGCTACCATTCTAAAATTGTTCTAACTGGTTTTCTAATGAAAAAATGGCTGAAATGCGTATTTATTTCTCATTTTTAAAGTTCTTTATTTTTAAATAATATTTTCAAGATTTCATTCAAGAATTGAAGGAAGGAGAATCTACTGAACATGCTGTTCTGTCTAAAATTAACAGGATTTAGTGATTGTAACAATCGTTCCAAAATACGTTTGAAACGCTCCATTCGTTCGTGAGATAACGCATCCACAGCTATACACACATCATTTCAAAAACGCTCAATTAGTGTTCAGAAATATTTATAACGTGGCCTTCCGTCAAAAACTCGAAATCAAATGTTCGACTCCACAACAATACTTTCCCTATACATTATACTACGGAAAGAAATATGTATGGAAGTAATATGTACGGAAAGAAAAAACGTTTATTACTCTGATTGCTTCATATACAGAAAACTACAAATCCATTAACCTTTCTACCTTAATTACACAGTAAAGCGTGCATGATTCGTAAATGAAGCGGTCATGTCCAGACACCCGCCCAGATCTGAAAAGTGTAGGCGTTGCATACACGCCCTAGGGTAGAACCGCACGTCTTGAGCCAGAAAATTAAATAATTGTGTAAAAATCCAGCAAAGTATCTTGCTGATGCTTTAGTTAGATACGAATGCAGGGACAGAAACGTAATGATACGTACATCAACTAAGATATTATTTTTTATGTAACCATTGAATAGATTATTTTATTATAAATATATATTTTTTTGAATGAAACAAAATTATAAATCTTGAAAGTATTAACAGTATTATTATCTGAACAGAATCTAATTGTTGGAAAAGGTGCCAATATTCAAATCATTTTCTACAATGAATCAAAAAAGTTTCGACTTTTTAACACTTTCCAACATAGTTGAAAAGTGTTTCTGACTTTGTTCATTCTGTCTGTCTGTCTGGTCGTTCGCACAATAACTGCCGTAAAAATGACTTTATGAAAATGAAATTTTAGTATGTTGTTGAGACAGTCTGTGGGGGCATATGGGAATGTAAAATAATAATATAACCTAATTAGTTTTAGATTGAATCCCGGTTGAAAAAATGAAATACATTGAACCCTATGGGACCTAATTTTTCAGGCATTTTTAAAGGGGAGTTAAAATTCACTAATTGCTTCGAAAATTGCTCTGAAGTTTTTTAAATAGAAATTAAAATAACACTTACATCCATATTATATTAAAAGATCACGCGATCCACTTCAAAATAAAATATGGCATCCATTTTTTTTTTCACAGTGTGAAAATCGTGATTTTTAAATTTCTTTTTAATTTATATTTATATTTAGTGTTGCATCCGTCCTAAAACCGCTTTATGATTGCGTATTATCTGTGCATATATATTCTGCGCCAACGCAATTACAATATTTTTGAGTTTAAATAATCATCAAACTTACTCGTGTTAAAACTCTTATTTATACAACGAAGCTTAATTTTTATGGATGCAGAATGTAAACAAGTGATTGTAAGATGAATTGTATAAGAATAGCTGAATTGTGTTCTCGTAAAACTGTTTAGCTCCAGAGTTGGAATAAAAGTGATATGAATGAAATATTCACTGTTTTTACAAAGAAAACCAGACGATTTATATTTCGATGACGTCATTTGATTAAAGTTCATTTTTTATGAAGTTTTAAGTTTTCAAATATAATGAAATATTATAGTGCTGTGATAATTTAAAATATATCAGCGCTGAATGTATCGCATTTTAGAGGTTTGAATAAAATTGCATTGCAGTTGGAAAGTGTTACATAATCAATGCTTTCTGCGTGATTGATCTTTTTCTTTCCTTTTCCTTCTTCATTCGATTATAGATAACAGTGATAAGTTCTCCAGTAAATCTATTATATATTCGGTTAATGGAATACAAATTTTACAAAACGGTTAACCAGACAAATTGTTTGATCACTAATGACAATTAAAGTAATGATTTTAACAGGTTTTCACTTGTATGTTTATAATTCGTCAACTACTTCAAACCTAATTTTGCATTTTCCATTTACTAACCATTTTCCAAAATTGAAAGTGACCAAAAGTTTTAAATTTTAATTTAATAATTATAGCATTGCGTTATGGGAAAACTTCAGCAACGTATAAAAGCACAAATAATACACTAATGTAGCATACAGTTGTTTCTCGCCAAGCGTTATGGAAAGAGAAATAATTTATTCTTATAGTAGATAAATAACTATTGGCGTTCAAATACAAAAGTATTACTCAAAGTATATTTTCTCATGAATAAAACGAATTAGATCCAAAAGAATGATGTCACCAAATTTATCACATGAAATTGCATATGGAAAGTGAACATGTTTCTCAACAGTTAATGTATTTATTTTTAATTTATGGGATTTTTTGATAAATTAATTTAAACAATGTGAAATATCTCGAGAACGGTTCGTGCTAGCGTTCTAAAATTTATGTCAATCGTTTTCTAAGGAAAAATTACATAAGAAATGCTCATTTGCTTAACTGTATTAAAGGTTTTGATTTTTTGATGATTTTTTCAAAATTTCACTCGAAAATTTAGGGGGATTCCGAACATTCGATTACGTTTAAAAACAATAGGCTTCCTATTCATGGATTGTGAATTTTGTACCAAATTTCATTCGAATCGCTCTATTTGTACGTGAGATATCGTCTCCACAGACTCACAGACTCACTGGCACACGCACACACACTTTCACACACACACACTCACTTTCACACACACACACACTTTCACACACACACACACACAGCCTCAAAAATGTTTGATTCGTGATCAGTCATGCTTGAAACGTGCTCCTCCGTCGAAAACCCGAATTCGAATTTTCGACCCCGTCATAATACTTTCCTTATACATTATGCATATGAAGAAAGTAAAAATAAGTGGCACCTGTATTCCGTTAATAATACGGACTCAAACTTATATTTTCATTATTTCTCCCATAATGTATGAAGCTGGATTCAATTGCATAAAACAACACGTTGAACAAGTATTTACCAGAAATAATTTAGAAGATATATAGTTATAATATGTTTTCATTTACTAGTTTTACCTGCATTTTTTCCGGTCATCAAAAAAAGCTAATTCTAATTTTCCAAATCATATGAAAATATAATTAACACGAAAGTAACAAATAAGTGATTCAACTACGAAATTTCATGGAATTTTGTGAGATATACCACACACAGACCCCACACACAGAAGTAATGATAGAAATAGATTTTTTCGTACTCTGAACTGTGTGCCAATCCACTGGAAATTTGGATTTAAATGTTCAACCCTATAGCACATAGCCCAATCATAGCTGGATGAAATATAATATAATCGATGATTAGTAATTACGATAAATATATAATTTGCTAATATAAAAATTATATTCCTTAATCAATTATTATTAATAAATGGGGGTGTTTTAAAAACAAGCAATTGTTGGGCACGACATTTGCAATTTCTCATGTGTTTAATGTAAATATTGTTAATCAGATATGATTGTTAAAATTTTGCCATTCTAAAATGGTTTTTGAATATGCTTAAATGTTTAATAGGAAAATTATTAATAAATGAAAAATATTATATATAACGGAAAGGGACAGACAGTATGGAGGATTAATAAAAAAAACCTGATGTGGGCAGCACATAACTTTCCTTATATAATGCACTGAATTTACTACTTCTATAGCAAAAAAAAGGTTATTCTTATACGTAGTAGTTAATTATATTATTTCTAAGATATTGTATTTTCGTCAATTAGTCGTCAGTCGTCATTTTCATTAATTTAGCGTCATTTTCATCCATTTGGCGTGTCTTTCGTTAATTTGACAAATCCGGCCAAATTCGTCGCCAAAACCTTGCCAAGCGTTATGGACGGAGATATAACTTACTCTTATAGCAGATAAATGGCTATTGGCGTTCAAATATAAAAGTATTACTCAAAGTATCTTTTCTGAGGAGTGGAACGAGCTAGAGCCACGAGAAAGGTGTCGCCCAATTTATCGCATGATATTATATATGAAAAGTGAACATGTTTCACAACAGTTAATATATTTTTTTTATTTATGGGATTTTTAATGAATTTATTTGAAAAATGTGCAATCTCTCGTGAACGGTTCATGCTAACGTCCTAAAGTTTATGTCAATCGTTTTCTAAGGAAAAATTACATAAAAAATATCTATTTGCGGAACTATATTAAAGGTTTTGATTTTTTGATGATTTTTCAAAATTTTACTCGAAAATTTAGGGAGGTTCTGAGAATGCGATAGCGTTTAAAAACAATAGGTTTCCAGTATTCACGGATTGTGATTTTGTACCAAATTTCATTCGAATCGCTCCATTTGTTCGTGAGATATCGTCTCCATAAACTCACTGACACACACACATATATATATATACACACACACGTACACACACAAATACCTTCGCACACACACAGACATCACCTCAAAAATGTTTGATTCGTTATCAGGGATGCTTGAAACGTGCTCTCCCATCTAAAACTCGAATTCGAATTTTCGACCCTGTCACAATACTTTCCTTATACATCATGTATATAAAGAAAGTAATAACGAGCAGTAAATTAGGCAAAAAGAATCATTCATATAGAATTAACAATAAACAGTGAACACTATAAGAAAATTAACTGAAGTGTGGGCCATTTCGACTTTCTTCCAGTATCCATTTTTAAATAGGATTCTAGAATTTTTTTTTCCAAATTTTGCAAAAAAAAATTTGAAAAATATGTATGGTTGTTTCAAATGATCACAAGTATTCATGTAAATTTGACTAATTAAACTGAGCTTAATGAATTCTGAATTTGAGTCTGTAATCAAGGTCATGTACTGTCCACATCAGATTTGTACGTTCGCTTCAGTACAATGTAATATATGAGGAAAGTATTGGAATCGTTTCGGAAAACTGAACTCAAGTTTTCGATGGATCGAGGTTTAGAGCCTTCTAGAACATGAAAAAACCATTTTTAGTGTGTGTGTCTGTTCAATGTATGTACAGGGTGTTTCACAAAGAAGTCCCTAACTTTGAAATGAAACAACTTGGAAATGATGATCCATAGAAGACAGAAACAAGTGCCAAGTTTATTGGGAAAGCCGAAAAAATCTGATACAATTGGTTCAATTATTAGTTACAAATGTTGCTGACAGATGGCGCTGTACGCTGCAGTAGCAGTATGGAGTCCAAAAAATAGGCTACAAATAATGTACAATATGCACATTTTGAACGGATTTTGATGTGATTGCAACAACTACTTTACCAAGGACAGTCAGTCTTATCACTATTTATAGCCCATTTCTCGGACTCCGTTCTGCGAGTACAGCGCCATCTGTCAGCAACATTTGTAACTAATTTTAAAACTTTAGTATCAGATTTTTGCGGCTTTCCCAATATACATATCACTTATTTCAGTCTTCTATCGATCACCGTTTCCGAGTTGTTTCATTTCAAAGTTAAGGAGTCCTTTGTGAAACACTCTGTATCAACCCTAGCTTAGAAAATATTCAAAGAAAATTGACGCCTGAGTCGCTCATCAGTTACACCGGTGCTAATTATATTGGTAAGATTCAAGTACAGAAGAATCAGACTTTTCTGTATAATGGCATTATCGCATGGCATATCGTCAATTAATCGTCATGGCGTAATAAACGTCAAAATTTCAAATAAAAACCAAATGCATTAATTAAATGCATTTTTATATGTAATGTTTGTCGAACAAAAGAATAAGAGTAACCCCATTACTTTTAAATAAACTGTTCTCAAAATATTTAAGTACTTTGGCAGTTTCGGCGTGCGACCATTTCAAAATACGTCTAGTAGCCAAATGAGAACAAAAGCCAGAATTGAAACTGCAAATTTGGTGTAAATTAAAATTCAAGTTATTTTTTTAAATTAAAATGATTTATGGAAAGAAAATGGGTTTTTAGTTTGTGGGAGGAAATCTTATGTTGATTACATGAAAAAATTGTTTTCTTTATTTTTTCATTAATGCATAAAATGGAGTTTAATAGCACAATATATGTTTTTCATGTTTTTGATTTTTGATATATTAAAAACATACAAATAATATACACACAAAAATATACCATCAAAAAATACAAACAAAAACATACAATCAAAAAATATAAACAAAAACATACAAATAAAACGTCTTGACATACAGAATTGAGGCATCGTAGCCCCCTCCCTCCCCCCTCCATCATAAATTGCCCAAGAACGGTGTATCCAAGGGTAATGGCGATTTATTTTATTATAATTTATTTTTGATTAATTTATTTTTAAAATGTGCAATATCTCGAGAACGGTTCTTGCTAGAGTTCTAAAGTTTATGTCAATAGTTTCCTAAGGAAAAATTACATAAGAAATGTCTATTTGCGTAACTTTATTAAAGGTTTTGATTTTTTGATGATTTTTTTCAAAATTTCATTCGAAAATTTAGGGAGGTTCTGAACATTCGATTACGTCTAAAAACAATAGGCTTCCAGTATTCATGGATTGTGATTTTTGTACCAAATTTCATTCGAATCGCTCTATTTGTTCGTGAGATACCGTCTCCACAGTCTCACTGACCCACATACACACACACACAGACATCACCTCAAAAATGTTTGATTCGTGATCAGGGATGTTTGAAACGTGCTCCCCCGTCGAAAACTGGAATTCGAATTTTCGACCCCGTCACAATACTTTCTTTATACATTATGTATATAAGGATATACATAATACGTGTTGATAATGGTTTCCAAATGATGCCAAAATCTCATCAGCACAGTAACATATATATTAAAAAACTATGAAATTTCATCAAATACATTTAAAGCTATATTGGATATATATTGCATAGACTATATATTGCATAGACTAGCACACAGGCAGACAGACACAAACACACACACAGTTATCACTCTACTAATAGGTTTTTGAGACTCGAGATCAGTGTTTTCAGACCATATTATGTCTTAAGATTACTTCTCAAACTACGTAATTACGACTCAGCTTTTAAGTAATACGCAAATTATACTGCTTCCTTTAACACACTGTATAAATTGAGATGAGTGTATTTTTATAACCATTTATATAATCTTACTGTAAAACAAATGTTCTCGAATGCATTGTCTTTTTATGTTCAAAAAATTCCTGCGAATTTTTGACACTGCATTGTGAGTCGGCAGCAAAACGTGCAGTTCTGAAATTTCACACCTAGATACTTACGAACTATAGTAGGTGTGGAAGACTGGCTCAGAATTTTAGTGGAAACCTTTGTTAATAAAGTATTAATTAATCTAAAATTTAGCTCTGCTAGTATGAGCAAAGATATAATTGGTCGAGCCTACTTTCGACTTCTCTGTGATTGGTTGCTAACAGAAATGCCTCGAAGATGACCGAGAACTGGACAATTATATGTTTAATTGTTGATAAGTTTTCGCAGCTATGATCGTAATGAAAAATAACGATAGTGAGTCAATTATTAAAGCAGTTAAAAATTATGTCTTATTGTTGACTGTTATAAACAATTACACAGAGTAATATCGAAAACCAATTTTTTATGTTCACGGAACTAGCATTTACCTGGTTATTGATAGAATTCTGATTCGGTCCATTTTTATTATAAAATGCTGTCAAAACGGAAACAATCTTATCACACAAGGAATGAAATTCGAAACCGATTAAGAGCTGCCAGTAGGCCATCAGAAATTGTAGAAACCATAATATCTAAAGCTCATACAATAATAGTGAGGTTTACTATTAGAATGTTGGACGCCAGATGTCAATATTGTAAAGCTGTACAGTTTAAAACAGTTGCAGAGAGTTTAAAGCATTCTTGCTGTTACCAAGGTAGTGTCGAAAAGCCAGATCACACAACTCACCCTGAGGCATGAGCAGCTGTTTGGCTGGTAGGGAGCGTACCAAGGTAGTGTGAAAATTGTTATAAGGACAGAAGAGATTCCCCAGAGTTGGCGGTCGTAGAGAATAGATGTGTAGCTCCTAGTTTAACAATAAAAGAAAAATCCTGCTCCCTATCGGGCAACTAGATTTCGGATTCATACAGGACAGCTACACCTTCGGGTATGTCGGACGGTCTGTGTCAAAGAAAGACAAGAGGACAGCTGGTTGCATGTGTGTACAAAGAAAGGAAACCCACACATTTTCTACAGTTAAACTGGACTTTTCTATGGACTTGAAAGTCATCGAGTGAACCCTGGGCTATAAAGATAATGAAAAATGCTCTATGCAGAGCCACCTATACAAATTGTGGACCCTATTACAAACATTTTTTATGGATTTCCCTTCCCTATTTGATTTTCCTTTCTTTGTGAATTTTCTATCCTTCCTAAAAAAAATTCTTGGAGATTCGAGCCCCCTTTCGAATCCTTGCCCTCCACTCTATTGGTGTCCAGTCCCTGGTATGGGCGACTTTGTACTATATGCAGATGAAAATCAGTGTTTGTAACTGAATGAAATAACATATTCAAATACTTTTAAAATCGGAAAGCTTTATGTTTATTAAAAAGAAACAACTGACTTTCCTAACTTTACCTGCAGTAAAAAAATCGCAAGAGAGTATTTTACGGAACAGTTCTGATGTAATTTCAAATATTTAAACATATTCACTCAACTAGATTAAACCTGTAATTCGAGAAAAAATAAATAAAAGTTTTCATTTTAACAAACATCTATAATAAAATCATTCTTACATGACTTTTCGCACACAAAATAATCAGAGCATGAAATAAAACGGAAATCAATCTTCGGTACCTAGGAAAAAAAAAAGTTTTCGGGCAGAACTTTTGGTGAGCTGAATAGAAAGAAGAAAATGTAAGCTTGCTTGGGGCAAACAATAAAAAGGATTGTGAATATTTTTTACCAAGTTAGGGGATTCATTTCTATTCATATGCAAGTAAAAGGAAATGAATGTGAAGAGCCAAAGCTATATATAATATGATAAAAGACAAATATGATTACAGTGGAAACATTCAATAATGGAAACAAATATGACAATTACTTGTGACCGTGTTTGTTTAATAAGACATGTCCGTTATATAGTAAATTAAATGATTTTGAAAACTAGATTATTAATACCACTGGAATGAATGTGAAATTTTATCCTTTATGTAAAGGTTTTTGTTCCTTGTGAACTTAAATTTTTTCCAGCCGTTTTTCTCATTTTCCTCATGTTAACCAACCAAAATAAGTCCTAACCTGTAGTTTATTTTATTTTATATGATTGTCAACTTCATTAATACTTACATTTAACTGTCAATTTCATTAATTTAATTGTCAACTTCATTAATAATTACATTAACTATTCATGGGAATCACAGTTGCGAAACTCATTTAAGTAATTAAAATAGGAACAAAATGGATGAAGTAGCTGTTCAGGGCAAAAACATTTGTGATTGTTTTAACCATGGTGGAGGTAAATTTTAAATTTTTAAGGAAAAATTCTTCTGTAGGAAATATTTCTTACTTCATCTTTAACAATTCTAACATCTTAACTATCGGAATAACCGATAACCACGAAGTTTGTTTATATTTGTAAGTCGATTTCAATTTAGTGTTGTTGGTGTCTTGTTTGTTGGAGGATTAAGACAAAAACTGTTCTTTTGTAGTTTTTTTTTTTTTTTGTAGGGCCGACGCAGTAATCGAGTGGTCAAGGCGAGCGTCTCCACAGCAATCGGTCGTTGTGGGTTCGAGTCCCATGTAAGGCATGGATGTTTGTGTTGTGGGCGCAGTGTGTTCCGCCCCCCTCTGGTGCGCCTGGGGCAACGTCCTAGGACTGCTAAATGGTTCACGTTCTGGCCGCTGACAAAGGCAAATGGCCAAGTGACATTTTTTTTTCAAATGGCCAAGTGCATGGCCATTTGAAAAAAAAATGTTGTTGTATGTGAGCTCTATCTGCCATGTCGATGCAACAAATTTAAAGTTGAAGTGTGCTATATAATGTTATGGTCTTGCTTTGAATTAAATATCTAAGCCAGTGTTTCCCAAACTTTTTTAACTCGCGGCGCACTTTACAACAAATGAAAATTTTGCGGCGCACTTATATATATATATATATATGTGTGTGTGTGTGTGTGAACATAAATATATATGCGAACATAAATAATGAGTATTTATACATATGAACATAAAAAATGAAACTAAAGAAAATTATTAAGTATAGTACTTACTTTTTGTTCGATAAATAAAAAAAATTATCAATGTGAAACATGGGTTTGATGTTTTTTCGCCACATTTTCTATGTTTGGAAGTATTTCAGATAAACAGACCCTCATTTCATCTTCAATGCAATGAAGTTTCGCTCTTTTTTTACATTTAATGTGTGAGTGAAGAAAATCCCAATTCACATAACTATGGTGTGGAAAACTGCATCAAAATGGATAATGTTTTTTTAGCTACCGAGGGATATTCTTCTCTAATAGAAATCCAAAATGCATCAATAGGTAATTCTGCATACTTGATTTTAAGTCCCCGATCACTGGAAATAGAAGCCAATTCTTCATCTTCTTTTAAGTTCAAACCAATATCAGGTAAAATTTTTATGAATGGATTTCGGACCCAGTCATAATCTTCTGTATTCAGTGATGGAAAATAATAGTTTAATTTTTGTTCCAGAATTGTCAAATGCTCAACTACAATAGTAGTCATTTCTTTTTATGTTGGTTTTACCAAGTAATGAAAAAATTTCAAAGTTACCATTTTTAGCTCTAGTTTTCCAAATTGCTTTTTTTCCCTGAAATGCAGTTAATTTATCTGTCGAAGTAAAAATATTTTCAGTTTCACCTTGCATTATTGTGCTAAGATTATTAAGATGTGTAAATATCTCTGTTGAACATTCCATTCTAGAAATCCAAAAATGTCATCTTAAATAGTTACAGAAACGTTGGTGTTTTTCTCCTTCAAAGAAAACAAGTAATTCTTTCTAGAGTTCATGTATGCTACTTAAAACCTTTCCTCTTGATAGCCACTTGATTTTCGTGTGTAAAATTAAACATTTATGCTGGGAATCATCGGCTGTTAATAAATCAATTTACAATTTTGCATTCGTATTTGCTTTTTCCATGAATTTTATTTATAATGAGTAAGTAGATTTTTTAATTAACTTATAACATATTTACATAAATAAAATAAATATACCAGGAATTATCATATGAATTTTTTAATGAAAATTAATAAATATTAAAACGTATGAGAACAACTGCCAATGACGCATGACAGACGTACCAATTGTGATCATTAAAAACACTTTTGTACCCAAAATACCGTATAAGTGTAAATTCATTATATAATATGTTGGAGGAATTAACAAGCATAAGGGTATGTATTAATAATAATTATATGTAATTCAACATCATATATATATATATATATATATATATATATATATATATATATATATGTATATATATATATATATATTATATATATATATATATATATATATATATATATATATATATATATTATATATATATAATATATATATATATAATATATATATATATATATATATATATATATATATATATATATATATTTTATATATATATATATATATATATATATATATATATATATTTTATATATATATATATATATATATATATATATATTTTATATATATATATATATATATATATATATATATATATATATTTTATATATATATATATATATATATATATATTTTATATATATATATATATATATATATATATATATATATATATATATATATATATATATATATTATATATATATATATATATATATATATATATATATATTATATATATATATATATATATATATATATATATATATTATATATATATATATATATATATATATATATATATATATATTATATATATATATATATATATATATATATATATATATATATATATATATATATATATATATATATATATATATATATATATATTATATATATATATATATATATATAAGTAGTATCTAAAACACCTCACGAGCGCACATGTACTTTATACACTAAAAACTATATTTTATAGCTTATTTATATCTTTTTTATATATAAAAAAAAGGTATCGATCCATTTTAATATTAAAAACATGATTTTATATCAAAATAAGACCTTTTTTACATTTAGACCAAATTTTAACTTTTTCTTTAGATAAATGCGTGAAAATGATTAAAAGATAGGCATATTTATGAGGGGACCGTTAGTCCCCCCATATATAGGACGGGATTAAATAAATCCTCCAAGAGATACTATAAATTTGAAGATATTAAAAAATATAATGCCATTGGCGTCAAAAAAAAAAAAATCCTTATATTTTTAATATTATTGTGGCGTGGCTCCGCTGAAATCTTACAATTACACATTGGCCGTTAATCGTACTTCTGCACGCCACTTGCTCGATTACCGAGCATATCTCCAGGTTCTGATTAATTAGAAAATGCATCACGAGAACACACAATAAATACTAATTAAAAGTTAATAAAGCTTTTATTTTAAAATACTTATATTCAAAACTTGTTACTTAAAATTTAAAAACCACAAAATGTCATCTTAATTACATAGAACATATTTACATTCGCTAAGTAGGTATTGGGTAATGATCGATCTGATCATTTCCCCCTCTCTAGTTAAATTAAATATCATAATAGCCCTCAAGTTAGGCAGTTAACTTCCTTATTAAATTCTAATTATATTCTCTGATACTCAGTCTGCAGTGGGAGAGAACAAACGGACTTACCCCATTTAGGCACTGGCAGGACGGCATCCAGGGGGCACTCATCCGTCGATTTTAGCATGCAGAACTTAACTCTGACAATTACCAACTGAGTTCCCTCTCAACTCTTCTTCTCTTCGTCCGGATCTCGGACGGCCCCCTGGCCGGGCTCCATAACTGACGCTTGGCCGCTATAGGTTCGAAAACCCATAAATTCAGTGACGCGGTCGGGCTCCATCGAATCACTGGATTTGGCCCCTTCCAAAGGGTTGGCTAAAAATTGGGGGGCTCTAGCCCTCTTGCAGGTGTCCATTTTATTTAAAAATAAGATAGCGTCCTTTGCCATTTTCTCACCACTGCAGCTGGTCTCTTACTCATAGCCAAGGAATGTCAACCGTTCCCAAAGACAGAGAGGGGGGGGGGGGGGTAATACTTTCTAGAAGTGAAGTGGCGACAGGAAAATTCCAATACTGTCCCACGACACTGGCTTCCCCCAAACAAGGGAAAAGAAACCAAGTTTCTTTTTCAAATGCTTAAACTACCAAAAAAATAAAGGGTTACAAATTATGCACAGTATACATATAAAAAGAGATAACAATAACATTTAACAATAAAATTATACATTAAATTATATACATAATGACACGCCCTATAGGTATGGAGATATTCTGTCTCTCCAAGTATGTCCAAAGCCTAATTAAGGTGCAATATTGTCACTGTCCGTATGGCGTAAATATTGTCACTGTCCGTTGGCGTAAATATTATCACTGTCTAATGTAGCATACTGATTGTACTTTCCAGTCTGTTACTTGTGTTCACAAAATATGAAAGTTTGTCATGAGAACACATGAATTGGGAACAATTGTTCGTTCACATTATACACTAAAGGATTGATATTGTTCTGTAGGCTGTGACAAAATTAGTGATATTCCATATGGAAGGAATATTCTCTGAGCAGGATCAGCTGTGACATCACTTTATACAAAGAAGTTGCACTAACTGTGTAAATGACGTTGAACTTAACACTGCGAACATGGAGTTGCACTAAGACGTTGCATTAAAATGATAAAAATGCAGTTGCATTACAACGTTGCACTAAACGATGAAAATGAAGTTGCATTTTTTGGTACCCTTTGGTCCAAGGAAGGCATGATTTCGTTTTCGGTTAATGATGCTGCATACATGTGCTGGTAAAGGCTTATGTGAGCTGTAAAACTACGCCTTTGTTGCTGCAAAAGTCTTTATAATGGCAACTTTCGTTTTTTGAAGACCGGATCCGTGTCTGCAAACTTCTGCAGTAATCATAGTTAGGGTATGTAAATGCACATAGTTTTTTCCACAATGTACTTTATCAATATAAAAAAGCTGATGTAATTTCAGATTAGACATTCTATTCGTACTTTAATATACAACTAGACGTAGGAGGTTTAGAGTCCTTGAACTCTGTCCACTGCATTGTACCAGAGAACATTTTACTTTTAATGTTTTCTACATTCTTACCCTACTTATTTTACATTAAATACATTTATTTTATCTTAATTACATTTATTTTACATTAATCATTTATATACATATTCTTTATAGAAATTCTTATTGAACCAGGAATTTTTGTTTTCTTAAGAATTATTTATTCTTATTTTCAAGAGCCCTCTTAAATGTCTTATTTCATTCCAGATCTTAATCAATCACTTCAATCTATCCTCTAACCATTACTCTACTTAATTCAGTCTTAAACAATTACTTTACTCCATCCTCTAATCATTTCTCTACCCATTTCTCTCTTCATTTCTAATCATTTTTCTGCTAATTTCTACTTACTTCTCTAACCATTTCTTTATTTATTTCTAATTAATTTCTACTAATTTGTACTTAATTCTCTAGCCATTTCTCTATTCATTTCTAATTAAATCTCTAATTACTACTTAATTCTCTAACCATTTCCAATTAATTTTTGATTCCCCTCCTTACGTAACACCCGGCTGTCCGGTTTAAAAGCAATCCCTGGCAAAGGCCTGTACCGCAATACTTTCTACTCTAGCATCGGTCACTTTTCGTACGACCTGACAAAAGTTTTTTTCTCTTTACGTGGGCCAATAACAGACGCTGTCTTGGATTCTGTTCTGCGGTAATTCTCTCTAATTGAAACGTGATTTGTTTCCGCTTGTCATGTGACTAGAGAGCGAGAAGGGTCGAAAAAAATTCAAAGTCAGCGCGGGCAGTGTACTTTCTCTTTGTGTGCTGCACAACGGATTTTCACAAATTGGATTACACATATTAATTTTCTGGAAGCTCTGTGAGTGAAATTACTGTTATTATTTATTTAGGATGACAGTTTAATGTACCTGTTTCGCTAGGGTGCTTAAATTTGCTTACTTAAAGTTTAAATTACTTATTTTAGGAATTAGATTTGCTTAGGTTGTTAGACTGACAGCCGATCGCTCTGTCTGTCCGGTCATTTAAACTTTAGACGCCTGCATCTCAGTTTATCTTACCTTAACTCCCTAAGTTTTAAATTACGTGAAAGTTAAATTTAATTGCCTCACTTTTGCGGTTATTTCTTTAAATATTATTTATAATGGCACGTTAATCATAAAAAATTCTTGTTACATTTCGTTTTACTCCTCTAAGTCTTTACTGAGATAATTTTTACTCTGAATTTATTTTATCGGTATTATTTTAACTTATATTTACGTGACCTACGTGTAACTTTAAATTATTTTCCACTGACCTATTCATGTTATTTTATTTTCCGTGGCCTCAGATTATAATGAGAGTTGCGAAATACTCTCCCGTAAACGGTTGATTTCTGTTCATGTATATTTTCTACATTCTCCTCCTCTTGGGGATTATTTAAATTATTTGAGCTAACTTTGTCAGTGTTCGTTGTATTCTCTGTGATAGGAATAGTCGATTGACCTCTCGATCTCTCTGCGACCCTTTTCTCTTTCTCTTGAACCTGTTCCGGCGGGAGGGGGGAGCGGGTTTCCCTCGCGGAGCGACCTTCTTCCAATTCGAGTTGAAATGGGAGAATGCCCTCGAAGGAGCCATCATCAGCCTCTGCTGTTTCTCCGGTGGCAACGCTTATCTCCGGCGCAATGTTTGTTTCGGTTTGCAAGTCGCCCTCCTGAGAGTCTCCTCCCGTAAACGGTTGGATTTCCGCGTCGAACCGTGCTGAATGTAATAAATGCGGTCTCCTGTCAGGCATTTCATATATACGATTTATATTTATTTTGATTGGCTTTGCCCTAGGATCTTTAATTAGTTTTAATAAAAATAAGTGGGTTGTTAGTTTTTCTATTATTCTATACGGGCCTCTAAAACGTTTTTTTCCGAAGTTTGGAATGTTTTTGACAAAAACTTTTTGGCCTAATTCTAGTTTTCTAAATTTTGCTTTTTGTAAATATTTTTCCTCCTGTATCTCTTGTGTGCGGATTAAATTTTCGTAGGCTTGTTTGTATGCTACGGCCATAGTTTCCAGCTTTTGAGGTTGATTTCGTATATAATTTTGAGTCTCTTCCGCGTTATTTGGTACGATGTCCATAAATAATGGTAAGTCCCGTGAAAAGAACAAGAAGTTCGGTGACATACCTGTGGCTGGGTGGTCTACTGCATTATAACATGCTTTATGAATTCCTACGGCTGTTTCCCAATCGTCTTGCTTGTAACACTCGATTGCACGTTTTATGGCTGAATTAATTCTTTCTGAGATTCCATTTGTTCTCGGATTCGCTGCTGAAGTTAATTTTGCATGTATATCTAGTTTATCAAGTATAGATTTGAATAATTGACTAGTAAATTGGCTCCCGCGGTCCGTCAACACAAATTCACTTTTGCCGTAAGTAGTTACATACGTAATTAATTTTGTTGCAATGGTGTCTGCCGTAATGTTATCTATCGGATAAAGTTCCGCGTGCCTGCTAAAATGACATACCACAGTCAAAATGTACCGGTTCCCATATTTACTTCTTCTTAGAGGTCCCAAAATGTCAAGTGACAGTAAATTTCCGGGATAGTGCGGAATTACATTCCTACCTAATGGGAAGGGGGGGGTGAACTCCTTTGAGTCCCCTACAGTCCTCACAAGAATTTACATAATTCTTTGTGTCTCCATAAATTCCAACCCAAAAATAGCGTTTGCTAACCAAATCGTACAGTTTTCCTACTCCCTGATGAGGGCTATGCAAATGTAGTAAAATTCTACTTTGTAAAGTCTTCGGAACCACTACCCGTTCTA
Organism: Amaurobius ferox; assembly: GCA_951213105.1. Classification (NCBI taxonomy): domain Eukaryota; kingdom Metazoa; phylum Arthropoda; class Arachnida; order Araneae; family Amaurobiidae; genus Amaurobius; species Amaurobius ferox. The sequence continues at coordinate 40,598,355 of OX578139.1, read as the reverse complement.
TTGCGTTATCGCGGATGATATTTTTATCTTGCGAGACATACATCAATAAATCCGTTTCTGGGTCAATAAAATAATGTTCGAAATCCTTAGTTTTACTATGCTGCTGTTCTCTAATATTATTCCTAAGTTTATTTAAAATGTCGTCTTTAATTTGCTCTGTGTGTATTTCTTCGATATTTGGAAGTTGGGATTTATTTTCTAAGCTGTTTACTGTTTCAATATTATTTTTATTCCCTACAATTTCTATGTTACTGAGGTTGTTCTCGAAATTTTCTCTGGAGAGATAGTCTGCTAAGATGTTGGAGTTTCCGTCTATGTGTATAAAGTCATAATCATATTCAGATAGTTTTAATAGCCAGCGGGCTTCTAAATTAGCCGGGTTAGAAATTTTTAAGTGATATTTAAGGGGTCTGTGGTCGGAAATAATATAGAATTTTTTCCCGTAAAGGTAATTGTGGAAATTTTTGACTCCATAGAATATAGCCATGAGTTCTGTTTTTACTGCGGGATATCTTTGCTCGTGTGGTTTAAGTTTTTTACTGTAGTAAAGTACAGGTTGTAAGCGTTCATTATTCTTTTGTAATAGAACTGAAGAAATAGAGGTCGAGCTTCCGTCTGTATTAAGGTAGAATGGTTTGTCTAAATCCGGTTGTAGCACTAAAGGATGTTGGAAAAATTTATTTTGTAGTTCTTGAAATGCGTCATTGCATTGCGGAGACCATGAAAATTTATTCCGCTTAGCCGTTAGCTCAACTAGTGGAGCGGTGAGTTGCGCATAGTCTGGGATTAATGTTCGATAAAAATTACATAGGCCTAAAAATTTTTTAAGTTTTCGAACAGTGTTTGGTCTGGGAAAAGAAACAATTTTTTTTGTATTATTATCAGTTGGACTTAATCCCTGTTTAGTCACTGTAAACCCTAAATATTCCATTTTCTCTCTAGAGAATTCACATTTGGTCGGTGTCAATGTTAAATTAAAATCTCTTAGCCTTTGAAAAACAAGCTCTAATTTCTCTTTTAATCCTTCATATGTGTGTGCCGCTAAAACCACATCATCAAAATATGCGTAAATGTCATGTTCGTGTAAATCTCTAAGAACGATATCTATAGCTTTTTGAAACCACGCGCCGCTAGTTTTATGTCCAAATATTAATCTGTTGTATTCCAATCTTCCATATGGGCTTGTGAATGCCATCTTATGTCTTTCTTCCTCTGGTAATAAAATTTGTGAAAATGCGCTCTGGAAATCTAATTTTGCGTAAAATTCGAAACCTGCTAGTTTTGTCATAATATTTTGAATTTTTGGTACTGGATAATTAAAGTTCTGTGAGATACTGTTTAAGAGTCGTATATCCAAGCAAATTCTGAATTTATCTGTATTTTGTTTTTTCACTAGAACCATTCCTGCGCTATAATTAGAGTCGCTATGCCTAATTATGTTTGCTTGCAACATTTCATCAATTTGTCTTTTTAATTCTTTTCTCAAAGCGTAGGGCACGTCATAAGCTCTAATTTCTATCGGATTCTGGTGCGATAAAATAAATTTAGGTTTTACTACTTCAGTACATCCTAAAGTGTTTAAATTTTTGGAAAATACGTCTCCGTAATCCATTAATAATTTCAATAAATCTTTCCTCTGATCGACTGGCATGTGGTCTAAGTTAAAGTCTGTTTCCAGTAATTCGTTCCGTCTAATTTCTCTTATTTTATTTATTCTATCTTCCAATTCTATTTTATTCCTATTAGTATCTGTAAGGTGAATTTCCTCATTAGCCTGTTTAATATTGTGTTTTAATTTCCCTATCAAAGTGTTTTTATTAAGTGTAATTTTATGTGATCCTTCATTCTTAATTGATATGAATTTATTTGGGTTAGTCTCTTCGGTTTCTAAGTGAAAAATCGTTGGGTTGATGTTTAAAGGCTGTTTTAAAATTTTTGGTTCAAAATTATAATTTTCTAATTTATTTTCTCTGATACTCAGTCTGCAGTGGGAGAGAACAAACGGACTTACCCCATTTAGGCACTGGCAGGACGGCATCCAGGGGGCACTCATCCGTCGATTTTAGCATGCAGAACTTAACTCTGACAATTACCAACTGAGTTCCCTCTCAACTCTTCTTCTCTTCGTCCGGATCTCGGACGGCCCCCTGGCCGGGCTCCATAACTGACGCTTGGCCGCTATAGGTTCGAAAACCCATAAATTCAGTGACGCGGTCGGGCTCCATCGAATCACTGGATTTGGCCCCTTCCAAAGGGTTGGCTAAAAATTGGGGGGCTCTAGCCCTCTTGCAGGTGTCCATTTTATTTAAAAATAAGATAGCGTCCTTTGCCATTTTCTCACCACTGCAGCTGGTCTCTTACTCATAGCCAAGGAATGTCAACCGTTCCCAAAGAGAGAGAGGGGGGGGGGGTAATACTTTCTAGAAGTGAAGTGGCGACAGGAAAATTCCAATACTGTCCCACGACAATTATAGCTTATTTTTATATTAAAATAAGGCCTTTTTTACATTTAGATCAAATAAATGATCGAAGATAGGCCGCTCCATTTTGGAGCTACCTTATTTTGATATTTATGAGGTTAGTCCCCATAGATAAAAGGATGAAATTAAATAAAAATGCGTGAAAAAAAAAAGAAATGAATCCTTTAAATAAACTTTAAAAGAGATCCTAAAAATAGGATTACACCTAAAATATATCGAAACGTAAATTACGGACGCGTTTTATAGGTTCCTTTAAAAATAAACGGTCCCTCCATAAGGTGAAAAAAAAAGGATTTATATGAAATTAGATAAGACTAAATATATTAAAGATCTTAAAAACATATTAAAATACCCTATTTTTAATAGAAAAAAAAAATAAAATTAAAAAAAAAAAAATATGTCGTCTCAGATAAAGATTCCACTAATTGAGCGTGCTATCAGTGAGGTTGCAAAAAGCTGAGGTCAATTATTATCAAAAACAACCACAGCTCGCAGGATTTTTTTTCAGCACAGCCGGAAAATAATATATTATCGACCTCGCTTCAAAGCTTTGACATCGTCTAATGAAACAAGCACTGCTTTCCGGTGATAAGGGTTGAGAGTTAAAAGCACGATACTCTCAAAGAGATTTAATATATGTCATATGATTTAAAACGTCTATTGATAACTGTAAATCAATTATTAAAATGATTAATTAGGCTCTAATTCATATTCATATTTATCATTAATCATACCTGAATACTTAAAAATAAATCTACCATTATTGATTTCATTTATCGATTTATCAGAAAGTTGTCCATGTATATTCGCTAGATAATAATCTTTTTCTAAATCGTCCACATATAACTTTGCGATTACTGTATTTCCATATTTGGTTTTAATTTTTATCAATGATATTAGATTATATTCCCCAGGATATAAATCATTTAATTTAAACGTCTTGGGATAACCTCTCAGTCTATTGAACTCTTCCATTTATTAGTAAACATTTTTTTATAAATACTCATAAATATCTTTTTGATTTTCTAAAGGTTTATACATTATGGTACAAATCCAGGGGAGGATGGTCATCCCCCCCTGAATTATAGAGATATTAAGAAAATTTTAGATTATTATAATATAAAATAATAAAATATAAAGAAATGAATCAAGTATTTATAAACAAAAAAAAATAGTTTTATAAACAAAATTAAAAAACCTTCTAATATATTAAAAAAATGAAATCCTTTATTGATTCATTACTGTATCTTCTAAATATATCCTAGGCTATAAATCATTTAATTTAAGTGAACATTTATAAATTCATGACCAATAGAATAAATTCTTTGAAATAACATATAAAACTCCTAATCCTTTCAATTTAATATCTTCATTTTCTTCTTTTTCAATTAATTCAGTCAACCTATGAAAACTTTCTGATAATATTTTTTTATCATATTTTATATCATACAATTCATTACAAAGATAAGTCATATAGTAAATTTCTTCAGAATTTGTAAAATTTAAAGCTCGAATATCACCTAAACACTCATCCATTTATCAGTAAACATTTTTATAGTGTCCTAAAGCTCTAGTATTCATACCATCTTCTAATATAAATCTTTTATCATCTTTTGCTGATAAAGCTATCTTGTTCACTTGAATTGAATACAATTCATGTTTCTTACTTCTAATTAAATTCTGTGTTCTATATTGATCTTTTTTATTTAATAAACAGTCTTTATAATCCTCAAATGATATTCTGTTTTTAACGGTACTAGTCTTAGTACCTTTAGACCTCTTAATCTCAACATTTTTATGGTCTTCATTTTTATTATTATATTCTTCAACACTCTGCTTTTCTAATTTTATTGAATACATTTTACTTCTTAAACCTACAAATTCTTCCATAATCACACCGTTATTTTCATCTTTCATTTTACCTAATACTTTTTTATTACATCTAGACATATTATACAGATTATTTACTTGATAATCAGATGTATCGAAATAATCAATCATAGACTTCATATCTTCATAAAAGTCATCTGTTTTAATATCATATATAAAACTATCTGTATCCATATATAATAACTTAATATTATCTTTATATCTCGGTTTCATAACATTATAATGAAAATCATACATTAAATGTTTAGATAAATCTAATATACTCATTCCAACATAAATCGGTTTATTAAAATATAGTTTTGTTTTTTTCATATGAACAGCTACCAAATTTTCATCAAAAATAGTTCTACATTTGAAATTAGGTTTAGCAATTAATTTTTTAACTTGATCATAATTACAACATAATCTTACATCAATTCGTTTTCTTATAGATTCCACAGTTTTTCCAAATATAGAATTATTCATTAATTTATAAAAATCTTTCTCAAAATCATTAGCAGCTATCTTTCTCATTTCAGTGTTTAAATCTATATATTTTTTTAACCAATTCGATTGTTTAAATTGCAATACTCTATGTACTCTTACAACCTTTAAACCCATTTTCAAATATTGTTTTAAACTTCTATAATGAACTACATATTTCTCTTTATCATGTAAAGTTGTTAATAACTTACCTTGTTTCGAATTTTCAGGAATTCTATTTTCAGGACATAATGGTAAATCTGAATGATAATCATGTAACTCTTTTGGATATCTTAAACTAATTTCAAATATATATCCAATCTCATCTTTTATTTTATTGTTATATAATTCACGTTTAGCGTAATTTTTTTCGTAATCATTACACCATTTAAATTCTCCATATGGTAAATATTGACTCATAGCCCATCCATATAAATTATTAGCATCTAAATACATTAAATAATTAGATTCTTTACTATTATCATAATTTTTCATATATTTATTATTTGCTTTTCCATATCTATTACAACATTGTGAAACACCTCCTCTTAAACCTTTTTCTATCATGAGAATCATATCATAATCATTTAATAAATCTAATTTAACATTTGTTATTTTTAACATTGCATCCCAAGATAAACCAGGAGCAGTAAAATACCAATCTGGATCTAATTTATAAGTTTTTATACAAACATCTCTAAAATTTTCAAATACATCTGTTAAAATTAATACATCTGTTTTGACATATAAATCTGTATATTCACCTAAATTTTTTATATTAAATTCTTTCCAAACACGTTGAGCATGTTTATATTCTTCATCAGTTATATTACATTCATTCAATTTATTATAAAATTTATCTTTTGAAGGTAATTCTGTTTCTTTGTATTTATCTCTAGAATCCATATAATCATAAGGATATACACCTTTTCTTGTAATGAGATCTAATTTATCATCAGGAAAATGTAATGATGTCTCTCTAAATTTTGATTTTAAGTATTTAATATATTTCATTTTTCGTATTTTTGGAGGATATCTATTTATTTCATTCTCTGGTCTCAAGTTTTTTGATAAATTATCTAAACTGCAAGACATAAATTTAAATGAATCAATAAATCTCAATTTCATACCTCCTATTTTTTGCTGAAAGATATATATTTTTCTTCAGTATTAGGTATAACATCTATTTTTGATTGATCAAATCCAAGTTCTTTTATAAACAAATGAGAATCATAACCTGTTAAATTATGAATTTTTACTGGAATAAATTTTGGAATTTGATAATTTAAATTACAAACATTATGAGCTGGACCTCTATATTTTCCAGTTATATGACAATGATCAATTACTTTATCATCATTTAAGATTTGATTTTCACATATATGACAAATATTAGTTCTTTTATAATGATTTTCATCGAACTCTATCATTGATTTGATATTTTCATATTTTTTAGTTTTGTCTTCTATAATTTTTTCAATTTTAAGAGTATCCTCTTTTAACATAGATACAAACTTTTTGATTGTTTCTGGTCCTCTATAAACAACAGGAGGTTTATAGTATTCCTTTTCATATTTGATATAATAACAAAATGCATCTGCTACATGTTTTTGATATTTCATAGTATATGATTTAGTTTGATCTTGCTCACATGTATCAATTTTAGGTAAGAGAGATTCAAAATCAGCATATATAGTATATGGTACTCTCATTTTTCTTTCATGATTTTTAAATTGAATAACTTCATCTTTTTTAGGCATATTAATTGTGACAGCCTCTTTACAGTATTCCTCATGTATCTTTAATCTTTCCTCAGAATAAAAATGATTTAAACATCTATCACATAAAAATATTTGATTATTATTAATTTGTGATCTGATCAAACTATTCATATTTTTAATCCAACAATAATGATCTTTCATATAAAACAAGTTTACATGTTTTTCTAATTTATTGTTAGTTATTCTAAGTGAATAAATTGAACCATCATAACTATAAACATTTACAGATATATTATTTAGTTTTTCAAATTTCTTAATATTGTCTAATGAAACTGGAAAATCAATACCTTTAAAATTTAATTCATCTTTATATTGTTCATATTTTGACACTCTTTGAGGATCTTTTTTTACAGGATGAATTGCTGATAATATTGACCACATAAAACATTTATTATCTTTATTTTTTTACATTTATTATAGCTTGTTTAGATTTAATTTTTTCAGGTAAATCAATATAACTTGATCCTCTCAAGGGTTGATACTTATTTATTCTCAATTCCAAAAATTTAATTTCTTCAAGACTCCAACCAGATCCTTTTGATATAAAATCATCAGATTCATTTATTAAGTTGTCAATAACATAATCATAAAAAGTATGTAAATCATTAGATTTTAATATAATTTGATTCTCAGTTTTGAATGTAAATTCTTGAATTTCTTCATTCAATTTATACAAACAAAACAATTTAAAATTTACCTTTATTCCATTAAATTCTTTCATAATATGCTTTATTTTTTCTATTACAACCTTTCTTTTCTCTTCTAAAAATTCTAGAGGGATTTTAATATTATTAAAATTATTAATTCTGTATGATCTTAATCTAGATTTATAAGCAGTTTCATATTCCTTAATTTCTACATTACCTTCATCTAATGCTTTTTTATGTTTTCGACTTGATATGTGATTATCTAAATGTTTATAATATATACCGCAAATAATACATTTTCTTTTTTGTTTTGATCTTTTAATCATTAACTCTTTCTTTATTTATTCACGTGCAAAGTCAGGGAAAAAATTGTCGCAGAAAAGCAGCAACAGTATAAAGAACTAATCGAATCCCTTAGCCCAGAAGACGTATCGCTCTGGCAATTCGCAAAAAGACTCAGGAAACCTCAAATTAAGCTCCCGCCACTAATAGATGGTGCTAAAATCGCGTACTCAGACGAGGAAAAAGCCGAGGCGCTCGCAAGCCATTATGAAAAACAATTCCAACCAAACCACGATCTAATGTGTCAGGACACCCTAAGAATGGTCAGACAAACTTTAAATAATTTCAGGAATTCCCCGGTAACGGCGGAGATTAGCCCAGCCACCCCGCAGGAGATAGTAGAAATCATTAAAAATCTCAAAAACCGTAAAAGCCCAGGGCACGACAAAATCAGAAATATTGCGGTTAAAAACCTACCCTTAAACGTAATATGTTACTTGACAATCTTAATAAATAAAATATTAAAACTAAACTATTTTCCCAAAGAATGGAAGGAAGCGATAATTATAGCAATCCATAAGCCTGGTGAGGATGCCACAATTCCAGCCAACTATAGACCAATTAGCTTGCTACCGACACTTAGTAAAATTACTGAGAAAATTATTCTTAAGAGACTGAACACGCACCTTAGTGAGAATGACATTATCATTCCGGAGCAGTTTGGATTTCGGCCAAAGCACTCCACCACTCATCAATTGCTGAGAGTGGTAGAGTACATATCTTCTGGTCTCAATAACAAGACACCCACAGCTGCGATTTTTCTGGACATACAAAAAGCCTTTGATAAAGTATGGCACTGTGGATTAGCGTACAAATTGATCACTTTAAAAGTCCCTGACGCTATTGTCAAACTTTTAATCTCATACTTAAATAACAGACACTTTCAAGTCAGAGTAGGAGGTAACTTATCTACACCCAAGCTCATTAAAAGTAGTGTACCGCAAGGTTCTATCCTGGGCCCGACACTCTTTAACATATACCTGAACGACATCCCTAGGACTCCAAACACAGAGCTGGCACTCTATGCAGACGACAGTGCGATACTTGCAAAACACCCCTATGTCTCAGTAATGCACAGACAGCTACAACAACACTTAGACATACTCCAAACTTGGCTGGAAAAATGGCGAATAAAATTAAACCCCAATAAATGTCATTGGATTTATTTCTCAAGAAAACGTAAACCTCCGCCGCCTCTGTACATAAACAACCATGCCCTAAAAGCGGAAAAATCTACTAAATACCTAGGTGTAACGATAGATTCCCACCTAACCTGGAAACAGCACGTAACGAACTTAATCAAAAAAGCGTATATGGCCACAGGAGCCTTATACCCAATGATAGGAAACGGAAATCTAAGTTATCAAAATAAACTCCTAATTTATAAATCGGTCATCCGCCCGGGAATGCTGTATGCAGCACCCGTATGGGGATATGCCTGTAAAACTACAATAGACCTCCTAGAGACAAAACAAAACAAAATCCTACGGATTATCAGGAAAGCTCCCAGGTACTTAAGAAACTCGGTAATTAGGAATGACTTCAAAATAAAAACTGTTAGAGCCCAAATTAAAAAGCTAGCGCTTAAATTTTACAGAAATTTGCCATCCGTTCCAAACGAACTGTTATTCAATCTGCATGACTATGATCATCGCAAGGCCAAATCTCGTAAGAGACCCCGCGCTGTTCTAAACATCGATAATCGGAATTAAATGATCCCACCTCAAACATCTGATTTTAAAATAAAACTCGCGACTATTATTTTATAAAAAAAAAAAAATATTCTAAACACTAAACTGCCAAAACGCTAGGTAACCCTTAGATCTGCATCAACCCCCCAAACTGCTTAAACTCTAAATGTGCAACAAACTGCCACACTAGGAGCTAGGACAAATAATAAAAAGTAGTAAATAAAAACCTCGAACCTCCAATTAGGGTCACTGAATTAATGTCACAGTTTGACGATAAGAACCACATATTGAAACTGGAGATTAAAGGCGCTTCGCGCCTGGTGCTCTGTCTTGTACGACACTACGTATTCTTTCTTTATATGTTCTTCTTCATCTTCATAATATTTACCACATATACGACATTTTCTATCTTCTGTAAATAACTTTTCAAGATTTTCTTCTACTGTAAATACATTTTCTTCAGGAAAGACAGATTTAAAATCATTTTTATCAAATCTTAAATTAAAAGAATCAAAAATCTTTTTAATTTTTTTACGTTTTTTGGGTTTATCAATAAATATTTTTTTCTTTTTTTCCAAGTATGCTGACAAATCTAAATTTAATAAATCTACTAAAACAGGTTTATATTCACCTGTTTTTCTGATATATTTAGTTAATAATTTAATTAAATCAACCTTCTTACAGCCTTTAGGTTGTTTAATATTCAATAATTTTACTACTTTTCTAAGTTCATTAATAGTCTTTGACTTTAAGTTGAGCTCCATTTATTAGGAAACATTTTTTGTAATACTTTTTCCAAGATGCTTACTGTGATAAATACTTTTTAAATGTCTCTTTTTGTGTGTATAGGTATATTGCATACCACATTCACATTTAAATTTTTTATATTTGATTATGGAATCACAACATTTGCAATGACTTTGGAAATAAATTTTTTCTTTTCTATGATATATGTAAAACTCATTTACCGATTTCATAGTCAAACAGTGTATGCACTTTTTTGTAAGCTCCATTTATTAAGAAACATTTCTTGAAATACTTTGTAAGAAATCATTCCATATTTTTTCATATTTCTTTTTAACTTTTTGAACTTTTATATTATTTTCAATATTAAAAATATCACAAATCTTTTTCATAAAATAGTAATAGTTAATTGATTTCTCATAATACATAAAATCTAAAAATTTTAAAAACATATCCTCAATTTCTTGAGAAATATTATATCTCCTTCTTAATCGATTAAAATAACAAACTCTACTATTATATCTTTGTTTTAAACTTTCGTAATCGATAACATAAAAATGTTCTTCTTCTTCTGAATCATAGATTAATTTCATCTTATTCATTTATACTAATTCAGATGTCCAACTATTAAATTCATCAGGATATCCTAGCCATTTTACATAATACTTATTTCCTTTCTTTTTTATGATTTTTTCAATTTTATATACATCATCTTTTTTATTATATTTTACCATTTCATTTTCATAAAAAGTTCCTTCAATTTCTTTACTGTTTAAATCTTTTAATCGATAAGTAATTGGATCTGTTTTCAATACTTCAGAAATTATAAAAATCTCTTCAGTGAATGTAGAATCATCTACTTTCCTGAATGTTTTCTTAATTGTAGATATTCTAACACTATCTCCTATCTTAAATTTAGGTTTTTTCATAATCTTTTTAGTATATAAATTTTTATAAACTTGAGATTCATTTTCTCTAGCCTCAACAGGTGTCATTTTTATTGACCTATGATATGAATTGTTATAATTTTTAAGTAATTTAGGTAATACATCAATATATCTTTTAGTATTGTTAGCATGCATATATTTTATAATTTTTTCTCTTATACTTCTATTAAATCTCTCAGCTATTGCAGATTTTATTTCTTTATTTTTAGTTGTAAACCAATGTATATTATTATCTTTAAATAATTTTTGGGTCTGTTTTCCTGTAAATTCAGTACCTTCATCTGTCAAAATGAATTTTGGTATTCTTTCTTTAAAAACTTGTTTAAAACCTTGTACTACTTCTTCAGATGTTTTTCTTTTTATAGGAAAAGCCCAAGCATATTTATTAAAAGCATCTATAACTGTTAACAAATAATTAGTTCCATCATTATATTTGCTATAATTTTTTATAAATAACAAATCAGCGTCAAATTGATTATTACTGTTTGGAACATAAACTCTTCTTCTTTTAAATTTACGAATGACAGGTTTATATCTAGTATATACATCTTGTTCATGTAAAAATTCTTCAACATTAGGTAACCCTGTTTTTCTTTTCAATTCATTAATTCCACAATAACCTGTTTCTGGATTATAATATGTCTCTTTTAACTCCCTAAAAAAGTATTCTTTTTACTTCCACAAATAGTACAGATACCTTTACCGACAGGTTTATTATTTTTAGAAGTAGTTTTATAATAATTTTTAGTTGGGGTTTTATCTTTACACTTGACACAATATATAGAAATACCTAATCCAAAAGTTTTTTTAACTTTAATAATAGGTTTAATAATTCCTCTAGCTAATCTTTCTTGAAATGTTGGATCTTGTATAGCATTTAAATTATCTATTAATTTTTGATCAGCAACATGTCTCAGTTTTGTATCTTTTGTTTTATTGTAATCAATATCATGTTCTTTACATGCTTTATCAACTCTATTTATTCCAGGATCACCTCTTTTTAATCTTTTTTCTAATTTTGTATTTGGACCACAATATTGATATCCTGGTAAATGCATTTCTGGAAGATTTACTTTATCTTGTATCCATCCAACAATATCACCACCTTTCTTTTTACAAACCATTTATTTATTTAGAAATTTATATCCATTCAATTGCATTTGTTTTACGTATTTTTCAACTGGATTAAATTTTAAACTTTTTATGAAATCCTTTTCACGCATATAAATTTCTTCTTCTGTCATATCCTTAGCTTTAAACGAATTAATGAGTTCTTTATAAAAATTATAACAATGTCTATATTCTTCTTTCCTTTCTGCTATTTTTAATGCGAGATCTATGGCTTCTACTATACCAACTGATAAACTTAAAAAAGCAAGCGGTAGAAAGGCTATTGCTGATAAACCCGTTCCACTTAGAATAACCTTACTTAATGATAATGAAATACTTATATTTTGACACATATTTCTACTCTTTCTGTAAACATATAATCTTTTTTCTAAATATACATCCATTTATAAAGGATTACATTTTTTCCTGTATCTTATTTCTGGATTAACTAAATCTAACATAAAAAAATCATATTTTTCTTGAACACTTTTATTATATATTTGTTTGAATTCTTCAGTACTTAATTTACCATCTATCTCTCTTATAATCTGTTGAATTTCTTTTGGTTGTAGATTGAAAAATATAAAGTAATTACAGTTCTTTCTTATATTGATAGGTGTTAAAAAATATGACTGAGATAAATAAATTATAGATGCGTTTTTCTTTCTACCTCTGATAAATAATTCCTGAATGGTTTTTTGATCTTTCTCAGTCACACAATCATCGAAAATAACTAAATTCTTTAATGTAGGATTTAAATCATCTACAGTAATAAAATCATCTGAAGAAAAGAATACTTCTGTTTTTTTGTATTTATCATATAATTCTAATAATGTTTTCTTATTCTTTATATTCTTACATTTCAAAATATCTTCTCTTTCTATATCATCAAACATTGTATATTTTTCTTGCAATTTAGAATATTTAGGTTTGTATTAATCTTTTGCACATATATATATAGTGCATCAAAATTTAAAAAATCATATATCAAATTTAACAGTAAATTTGTTTTACCTGAACCTGAAGGTCCTGTTATAAGCAATCTAAATGGATGTTTAGGTAACAAAGGATGTTGTTTAGGATCAGGTAATTCTTCTGGTTCTGTGTAATCTTTAATTTTTATCATAATTTACTAGCAGTAAAAATAAAATTTGCTGCAGTAAAAAATTAATATTATATAAATGAACTTAGAAAAAGAACGGAAACACAAGTTTTTAAAGCAAATAAAAGATTCAATTAAAATAGTAAAAATAGAAAAAGAAATAAGAAAGAATAATGGAGATCAACTAAAAGAAAAAATAGGTATTCAAAAAACCTTAGAGGAATTTCATAAACCAGTCACTCAAGAAATTGAAAAATATGAAAAATCAAATAAAGAAGTTGTGAAAAGTATTCAAAATGTTGTAGAAAATATTTCATTTCCATCTATAGAAGAGCCTATTGAAGCTGTGAAAGAATTAGTATCTTATACTTATGATATCGATCAAAATTTAAATTTAAAATATTTAAAAGAAGAAAAATTATACAGACCATCAGTATTTTTAAACGATCAAGAAAAATTAGAGGAGATGTATGGAAGAGCTAAACAGTTAAAAGAAGGATTATCTAAGAAAAGAGGCAACTTAAAAAGTACAATTTCTAGGGCTAAAAATTTTTCAGAGGAGGAATTAAACCAGAAAAAGAATGATATAAAAGAAATTAAAAATAAAGAAAATATGTTGCAAAATTATATGCATAGATTAAATATGATTCGAAGTAGCAAAGAAATGAAGGTAGGTAAAGGATTGAATGTATTATCAAATTTAACAGAAAAAATATGTAACGGAAGTAAATCAAAGAAATTGTATAATCAAGTAACTTTATTGTTAGATATGTTATTAAAAAATAAAGAAATGACTTATAATGATGTACAACGATATCATAAACAATTTCTCTGTTAATAAATGATAAAAAATAAAGTATATTTGAGTGAAGGTCAGAAAAATAAACTTAAATCAGCTTTTAAAAATAAAGAAGAATTAACATTACAAATAGATAAATCTAAAACTCCTAATCATGAGATGTATTTAACTAAAACTCAAATTAATCATATTAATGATAAAAAAAGAATTACAATCAGTAAAACTCAATTAGATAAAAATGGAGGATTTTTACCATTTCTAGCGGCACTTATACCCTCTTTAATAACCGCTGCTAAATTAGCAGTTCCAGCATTAGCAACAGGTGCTTTATCAGGATGAGCTAGTTCAGCTGTACAAAAGAAAGGATCTGGGAAAAAAAAAATCTTGGAAAGGGAATATATCAACAGTGGGAATTAGCGACAAAATGATTATAGAAAATATGAAAAATGAAAAAGGATTTAGAGGTGTGTTTACCTCCGATTTATTACCTAAAACAATAGGAAAATTTGAAAATGGAATCATTAATTTAGATGTATCAACAGGTCCCGGAACTCATTGGGTTTGTTATTATAATGATCCTAAATATAAATATGTGGAATATTTTGATCCGTTTGGTGAATATGATAATATGAAGAAGGATTATATTCCTAAAAATATTAAATCATTTCTTGTTACATCTAATAAAAAAATAGGTTATAATGATAGTTTTTTACAGAAACCTTCATCTGTGAAATGTGGTATATTTTGTATGAAATATATAAGAGAAAGGAATAAAGGTATATCACCTAAAAATGTTCTCAAATCATTTCCTACACAAAAACCTAGTGACTATAATGAAAATTTTGTTATGTATAAATGATAAAATTAAAATCTGAAGGTCATGAGAAATCAGAGGAATTTACTGTAAATTTTATTACACCTCTTAAAATAAAAAAATTAGCTTTACACTCATTCTCTATGGAAGTTTCCTGGTTTAATATAAGTAAGAATTATGGAAATAACAAATTTAGATTGTTAAACAAAGATTCAGATATAACAATTATTATCTCAAATGGTAATTATACTGTAAGAGGTTTAAATGAGTATATGATGAAAATATTTGGTAAGGATCCACCTGTCAAATTTGGTATTATTGAAGCAAGACAAAGAATATCTATTAAACTGAAAAAAAATTGGGTAATTGATTTTACAGAAAGTAACTTTCATAAAATTATAGGCTTTTTAAAACCGACATATGGAAGTTATGATGAAGAAACAGAGATTGAAGGTGAACATATTGCCGATATATCTAATGGAAATGATAATATTTATATTCACTGTGATGTTGTAAAAGGATCTTTAATAAATCAATATAATTCAGAAGTTATATATTCCTTCACTAATAAAAACCCTCCAGGTAGTATAATTTCAAAAGAATTTAATAATTGGATATATTTTCCTGTTAAAGTAGATCCTGTTGAAAGAATAAAAATGAGGATTACTAATCAAAAAGGTGAATTAATAGATTTAAATAAAGGAGCTGTAGAATTTAATTTTATTTCTTCTTAAATAAATGAGAAAAAGTAAAAAAATAAAAGGATTTTTAAAGGTTTTATTGAAACCTAAGAATATATTAAATGAAATATTTTCTATGAAAAAGAAAGGAGGTGGTTTAAAAATTCTTCCTAAATAAATGATTTACGATTTAAGTGATACTCGTTATTATTATAATGATCACATTAAAAGTTATGAATTAAGAGAAATTCATCCAAAAGAACATAGTTCAGATGAGAATGCTACCTATGTTTTTCATATTAATGATACTAAAGCAAAAATTTTATATTCTAGAGGATATCTTGAACTAAAATTAAAAATTACAAAAAATGATAAATCATCCATTGGAAACGAAAATGTGAGTCTGGTAAATGGTGGAGGTTTTATCAAAACTTTAAAAGTACATATAGGAGATACTGAAATTGAATCAAATACACAGTCAAATTTTTCAATCATGAATCATGTTTTAAGATTAATTCATTATACTCCTGATTATGTAACATCACAAGCTCAAAATGAATTTTTTTATCTAGATACATCTGATTCAGCTGACCGTAATGAGTTTAAATATGATGGTACTTTAGAAGATACTACTAAAATAACTGAATTTTTTAATAATTTGAAAATGAATAAAGATTATAACGAAGGATTCGTAAAGAGATGGGAACTAACGAAAGATAGCAATGTCATTAAAATATGGACACCTTTAAAAGATATAATCGATTTCTTTAGAGAATATGAAAAGATAATTTCAGGTTTTGAAGTGAAAATAGAAATTCAAAGAAATGAAAATAAAAATATGATATATACTAATATAAGAAACGAAAATTATAAGGTAGTAGTTGAAGGTTTAACCTTGCATTTACCTTATATAGAATTAAAAAATTCTGCAGAAAGCTTGTTTCTAGAATCATATCTATCTAATAAAGATATAGAGGCAAATTGGGATCGACATAGATTTAAGATGGTAGGCCCTTATAGAAGCAACAGTGGATCTGTGACAGCAACAACAGCGTCAGATGAAGTTTTAAGTGTCTATGTTATTCCTCAATATGTTGAAAGAGATAATAATTATGAAAAAAATAATATGATATTTGATCATATAGATATGGCAGAATGCTGGTTGATGATTAATAATAAACAAGTTCCTCTTATGCGTTATAAAACAAATTTTGCTAATAAAGATTATATTCGAGTGTATGAAGCTCTTTTACATGAAGGACTTTACGATAATAATACAGAAACAGGACCTTTGATAAATAAGGAGAATTTTGGTAAACTGTATCCTATTTTTCCTTTTGACTCATCAAATCATGAAAACTATACCGATTTAAATAATTTAGATATTGAATTTAATTGGATAACGAATAGTCAAAAGGAATATAAGTTTTATTTTATTTTTAAAGAAAGAAAGAGATGTTTTATAAATTTAAAAAATAAAACTATAACAATGGTTAAGAGTTTAAAATCTATCAAATTAAATAAATGAGTGCTTATTATCCACCTTATGATGATCAAATGAAAGAAGGACCTATTGGACCTCCAGGTATAGGTTTTAAATTAATGAATGATGGAAATTATGATATGGAAAATAGAATTTTAAAAAATTGTGAAAATCCTATAGATGATTTAGATTTAACCACTAAAAGTTTTGTTTTGAATAAAATAGAGAATAATCATCATGAATTGAGAGATCTTATAAAAACTAAATATGATGAGGGTTTTTTAACTTTTACTGAAGAAACAGGCAAGAGAATAAAAGAATTAAATGATACAACTTTACATACTTTAGAAGGTAAACCTTACGATGCAAAAGGAAAAAGAATAGGAAATGTTGCAGATCCTAAAGATGAAAAAAATGTTGTGAATAAAAGATATTTTGAAAAAAATTCGTTAATATTACAGAATGATAAATTTGATGCAAAAAATAAAATAATTACGAATGTTTCTGAACCTGAAAATGATAACGATGCTGTCAATAAAATATATTTAGACAATAGAGATATCTGGGTTACTATACTAAATGATTTTCATACAGATGGGGATTATAAAAAAGTAAATTTCAACATGATGAGCTCAAAATTACTAGATCAAGAGATGCGATTATCTACCGATATGTATATGAAAATTTCCATATATATAGATATATATGATACAGTAGAAAGTAAATATATATATGATAAAAGTCCACTGATATCTCTGGAAATTAATGGTAAGGAAATTTTAAATGTTAATAGAGATGTAGTAACCTGTTTTGCTTATGGTAAACGTGATGATATCATCACATTAAAGATAAAATGTGATGGTAACGCTTTAAAACCTTATATGCATATTGAAAAAATTTCTTTCTAATAAATGGATATTGATTGGAATGAATTTTCCAGAAAAAATTTATCTGAAGATGTAATTAGAAATCTTATTAGTCATGTAAATTGGGATTTAGTTTTACAATATTCAACACTGTCTGAATCTTTTATTGAAGAATTTGCTCAACCTGATGATTGGCCTAAAATTTCTAGATATCAAAAATTATCAGAAGATTTTATTGAAAAATGTAAAGATAAAGTAGATTGGGTAAACATATCTCAATATCAAACTTTAAGTAACGAATTTATCGTAAAATTTTCTGATAATTTAGATTTATATAAAGTATCAATATTTCAAAATCTTACAGAAGATACTATGAGAGAATTAAAAGATGATTTAAATTGGTTGTATATAACTAGATATCAAACATTTAGTGAAAATTTTATAGAAGAATTTATGCATAAATTAGATTTTTGTTATTTGATTAAATATAAATTTGAGCTATTACCTGATCACTTTTTTAATGTTTATTGGAAAAAAGTACAAGCAATACAGATGAGTGAATTAAATAAAAAGTTTGGTCATAATGAAATAGAACCTTACCAAGAGAAAATTTTTGAAGAGATATATGAAGTTAAATCAGTCTTGAGAGAGAGTGTTTATCTTTTGAGACAATTAACTAACAAAGAGGATAAATAAATATTTAATAAAAATGTTTCTATATAAATGGATGTTGTATATAATAATGGTATGGAAAAAAAAACTATGTCTTTCTTAAATATAGAGAATCCTACTGAAGTGAAATCTATTCTTATATATAATTGTTCTCTTGAAGGAATAGAAAATTTAACTAATTTAAAAGAATTATATTCTGGAGGAAATAAATTAACATCTCTTGAAGGTATAAAAAATTTAACTAATTTAGAAACATTATATTGTAGCGAAAATGATATTACATCTCTTGAAGGTATAAAAAATTTAACTAATTTAAAAAAAATATATTGTGATTTAAATAAATTAACATCCCTTGAAGGAATAGAAAATTTAACTAATTTAGAAACATTAAATTGTAGCATAAATGATATTACATCTCTTGAATGTATAAAAAATTTAACTAATTTAAAAGAATTATATTGTGAGGGAAATAAATTAACATCCCTTGAAGGTATAAAAAATTTAACTAATTTAAAAGAATTATATTGTGACGGAAATAAATTAAAATCCCTTGAAGGAATAGAAAATTTAACTAATTTAGAAACATTAAATTGTAGTACATCTCTAAATGAATTAATATTTTTACCTAGAATAAATGATATATGGTATGATGAAGAACCCATGATGTTAAGAAGAAATAATGTAGGATTTCCAGTCTTAAAAAATGTTTACTAATAAATGGTCAATAGTGGTCAAACATATGATGATTTATATCCTGGTGATCTGATATCATTGAAAAAAATTCAAAATATGATTGCAGGTACAACAATCGTAAAGTTAATTGTAGAAGATGAAGACCTTTCGAATAAACATGGACAACTTTCTAATAGATCGATAAATAAAATCAATAAAGGAAGATATATATTTTTATATTTAGGTGATAACATATTAGAGAAAGCTTAATAGAGTTAAAAAATAATTCTAAATAAATGGATCTTTATAAGATTAAAAAATCTCTAGAAAAGAAAGGAATTAGTGTAATAGCAAGATTTATAGAATCAAACGGTGATACTGGAACAGCATTTTTAAGTAATTATAATGATAAAGATCTTAAAAAAATTAGTAAGAATATTAAGTCATATTATAATTTTGGTGGAGAGAAAAAATTTAGTAAAGATTGTATACAACTTACTTTTATTGAAAAAAAGTAATTAGAGGAATCATTACTTTTTCATATGTCATTTATTTTTTCATCATCCGTTCTGATTGAAAGAATCAACACAGTGCTCTTATCACACCGGATAGTAGTGTTTGTTCTATATAGCGAGGTCAAATTTATGAAGCGGGTGAAAAAAAATAATATTCTGACAGTGCTGGATAAAATCCCCCGCGAGCTGAGGTTGTTTTAGATAATAATTGACCTCAGACCTTTTCAACCTCGTCGCGTGGTTATTTATAAATGGATGAGTGTTTAGATGAATGATATTTAAGTATTTCGGGGTGAGAAAGCATTTTTATAATGGTTCTTTTTATGGGGGACTAACAGTCCCCCATTTATTTTAAAGGAACCTATAAAACGCGTCCGTAATATATGGACGCGTTTCGATATATTTTAAGTGTAATCCTATTTTTAGGATCTCTTTTAAAGTTTATTTAAAGGATTCATTTCTTCTTTTTTTCACGCATTTTTATTTAATTTCATCCTTTTATCTATGGGGACTAACCTCATAAATATCAAAATAAGGTAGCTCCAAAATGGAGCGGCCTATCTTCGATCATTTATTTGGTCTAAATGTAAAAAAGGCCTTATTTTAATATAAAAATAAGCTATAATATTAAAAATATAAGGATTTTTTTTTTGACGCCAATGGCATTATATTTTTTAATATCTTCAAATTTATAGTATCTCTTGGAGGATTTATTTAATCCCGTCCTATATATGGGGGGACTAACGGTCCCCTCATAAATATGCCTATCTTTTAATCATTTTCACGCATTAATCTAAAAAAAAAGTTAAAATTTGGTCTAAATGTAAAAAAGGTCTTATTTTGATATAAAATCATGTTTTTAATATTAAAATGGATAGATACCTTTTTTTTATATATAAAAAAGATATAAATAAGCTATAAAATATAGTTTTTAGTGTATAAAGTACATGTGCGCTCGTAAGGTGTTTTAGATACTACTTATATATATATATATATTATATATATATATATATATATATATATATTATATATATATATATATATATATATTATATATATATATATATATATATTATATATATATATATATATGTATATATATATTATATATATATATATATATATATATATATTATATATATATATATATATATTATATATTATATATATATATATATATATATATATATATACGGTATATAATTTTTTAAAGGAAACTAACATTCGTATTGAACCGAGCACTACGCAACAAACATGCAAGACTTTATATTATTTTAATATTAATGATTTATATTAAGAGTTTTATTTCATATTTTACTCATTTTCAATATAATTTTAATTCTTTCACGGCGCACCCAACTATACTTCGCGCCGCACCAGTGCGCCGCGGCGCACAGTTTGGGAAACACTGATCTAAGCTGTTAATTTTTCGGTGCTGCATTAATCCAGCCATTGACTATTTTTGTGACGTTTCTGCAGTAACCAATCACAGAATGTTGAAAGTCGTCTTGACCTATTAAATATTTACTCATACTGGCAACGCTAAACTTCATTAATTAATATTTAATTAACTAACACAGAAACCAAAAATATAATACCATCTTACACATCTACAAATTTATATCAGTCTACATATAAAAGGTCAAAACTGTGATTTTTACCGTCTATTCGCAGTGTGGTGTAAAAATTCCACAGTAATTTTTGTTTTAATGTGAGACATGCGTTGATTGTTTGATTGAATACGCAAAATGTAATTATTTAACAAACTGTTTCAATCAAAAAATTACACTGAACATCAAGTGTTAAAACATATTATATACATTCCGTTGACTGAACAATCATGTAACTGACTAAAAGAATAAAAGTTTTCATTTCAACAAATACCTAAGAAAAAACCTCTCATCCTTGAACATTTGGTTTCGGGCTGTCAGAATATCCGAGCATGATATAAAGCAGAAATCAATCTGAAATACCCGAGGGTAGGGAGGAGATAAGTTGCTCAACAGATCTTTCAGTTTTAGAGAGATGGCGAGAAGATAAAACGTGCACAATTTGCTTGGAACATACATAAAGACAGCGAATATGTAGGAAACAGAACACTATATTTACCAATAGGGGATCACAGTTCATTTCATTTTATGTGAAAATTAGAAACGCACAGATGTCACATAATCGTAGACAAAGAATAATATAATAGAATGGTTGAAAAAAAAATGAACTCTAATAAAGCGTGTGCAATGGATAATGTGTGCATCAATGTCGATTTTTTTTCTCAAATAATTCGTACACCTAAATATTGCAGATAGTGTCAGATGAAAGTTGTTTTATCTATAAAAGACTGTTATTCGTTAAAATATTCTAAAGTAATAAATATATTTAAGATCTTGGCAAAAAACTACAGTAAGTCGGGCCCTAAGTTATCAGTTTACAACAATGAGTAAGTTCTGCATTGTTCTATAACAATGAATAATGCTCAAGATGTAAATGTTCGTTAGAGCTACTTTTGCACATTATTTTAAATCTAAATTCTGATCAAACTGCTACGAATGCAATAGCCGATCACTTCAGTATTCGGGAAATGATCTATGTAATACTTACGAAGTTCGTGTTACAATTGATAAAGAGGGGGATATAGCCAATTGTCGCGCTGCCCAATAGCGCCTTCTAGTGCTAAACAGTGACTGACATACATTCATTGACGAAAACGAATTGTTTTAGTGTTCCCTATCGCCAATTAAAATTTTTATAGAGTTTTGAATTACCCTGTATATTTCACGTCTAACAAACGCATTTTGAACACTTTTAAAGCCTACAACGCAGGGTAAAAGGCGTTTCTGTCCGCAAAGTTCACAACTGATGTCAACTATTCATGTACTTATTTTACACATAGTTTTATATGATAAAGGGAATAAAATTAACACTAATATTATAAGATAAACGGTATTTCAAAAACTTACTTCTTTTTTAATTAGGGCTATTTGGAGCCATTTTAAAATGTACCAAGTGGTCAAATGAGAAAGAAAAATATATTGACATTGCAAATAATTTAATCTTACATTTAAAAAAGTAACTATTTCATGTTAGCTTGTGCGAAATAAACTTAAATATATATGATAATTAATGTATATATTAATAATATTTAATATATTTATTTTATTAATGTATATAATAATAATATTTAATGTCTATAATAATATTTAATATCTATAATAATAATCTAATGTCTTATTTCAGACACTTATACAACCTCCCTCAGTGACCTAAAAAGCTAAATTTAATGTTTTTCTGAAAAGTATTTCAAAACGCCCTAGTTGCACATCCGGTGACCTAGAAGACTGAAATTTAGTACACTTGTAGCATTAACCACAGGACAAAACCTAAATGAGCCGATTTTTTTTTTATTAAGAACACTATTTTTGACGCTAAGATCCACTAATTGTTATACTAAATGAAACATATTAAAAATAGTTTCAATTTAATTAAGATTTTTTAATATTGTTTTTGGTTTCTTCGACAGGCTTAAATATATGTTCTTTTATATATAGAATAAGAAAAAAAAAGAAAATACCATTTGTGTCCTTAGGAAAGTCATTTGTTGCACACATCTGATTTCTCTTTTTAGGTCAATCCTGTCTCTGTCTTTCGTTTTAGCAATTCTTTTCCTGCACAATCTCACATGTTCCTTGTCAGACTGCATGGATTTGTTGCTTTGATGAAAGTTATTCTTTTCATCACGACAAAGAAAGGCAACTAAAAGAGAAGGTAATAATTAAAATTATTCAAAAAGAAGGTAATTACAACTATTCGAAGAAAAGGCAAAAAGGAAGGAAAAGTTTTCTAAAAGAAGGTTCGAAAAAAGATGAAGAATTGCAAGTTATTCAAAACTATTCGTGAAGTTCGATTTTACTTACACAAATTACATTATGTTTTAAGTTTCATTTTACTTATGCATGTCACATTACGTAAACGGTACTCTGACTTGTATTTTATTATTACAATTTACATTCGATAAGTAATACCCTGAATTGTGCTTTATTATTAAAAGCCACATTCGATAAGCAGTACTCTGACATGTGTTGTGTTTCATTATTAAAAGTCACATTACATAAGCAGTACCATGACTTGTGTTTTATTATAAAAAGTCACATTACATAAGCAGCACCCTGACTTGTGTTTTACTATTAAAAGTCACATTCAACAAGCAATATCCTGATTTATGTTTTATTGCTAAATGTCACATTACATAAGCAGTACCCTAACTTGTGTTTTATTATTAAAACAAATCAGTGTTAAGGTAAGCGCCTACTGTGATGCCCAAACGGGTGGCATGTTCTAGACGGATATGAAAAATATATTGTCAATATTATTTGACGTGTGAGACTGAGCTGTACCACGGCGAATCCGCTGGAGTTTTCGAAATTCGGAGAGAATCCTAATCAAAGTGTGGTAGCTCCGATGACGCCATACAGCATTTCGAAGACTTTTCTTCTCTAATTTTCTATTGTCAAACAACTAATGACTGCTAATTCTTCTTCTGAAATGGTGTTTTATAAAAGACTTTTCAGACCCTTCAGAATTCCCCTGGTAACCCAAAAAACAGAATTTTTGAACACTTTTAGTATCACAATCGCCAGACAGAACATAATGGAATCGGATTTCCGATTTACCTCCTGTGGTCAAAGAACATAATTTTTAATTCATTCCATGCCCTCTAGGGACTCCTACTGTAACCAAAGAAGCTAAATCTTTTAACTTATAATACTGAATACTTATAGTACCGACCATCGGACTGAACCTAAAGTAGTCGGATAGGGCATTGGATAAGACAAAAGGATGAACGGGGTAATGTATCTCAAAGACCCCCACTCTACTCCGCGAGAAACTTTAAAGGCTGAAACTTGACCATGGGATAGAGCCTAACCGTGCTAATTTTTGACTGAGAAGACTATTTTCGGCGCTATTCACCATACATTGATAAGCAACATAAAACATAAAAAAATGCATTTTTATTTAAGAGTGTTACTTTCCCCTTTTAAATCTTCAACAGGGTTACAGTGTAGTCATATTATGTTCTGATATTTAACGAAACCTTTGGCATTAACGTTCTGCGTCACTTACATCTTATATGCACCTCATCCATCATATTGATATAA
>OX578139.1:40367590-40570805 GCA_951213105.1 Amaurobius ferox | reverse complement strand
ACACGCGCTCACACACACACATATATATACATATATATATATATATATATATATATATATATATATATATATATATATATATATGTGTGTGTGTGTAAATTTTATAGTGTAGATTGGTTTTCAAGCGGTGGAAAAAATGAAATCTTGAAATTCAAAACACAGAAATGCATACCTACCAGAATTTTTTTAATAGATAATAGTAATAGTTTATAAATGTGGGCCACTTATCTTCATATAGAATCCTAAGGTCGTTAGTTCCCTAATTCGCAGATCGGGGCCAATTAGTATTATTAACCTGAGCCTGGTGGATTCGGGCCCGTACACACCAAGCTGGATGATTGTAGACCACGTCATATCACGATCCGGTCGCGTGATATGCCGGAATCTACCCGGTTACCCAATCAGACTGCGAGGAAAGTGGATGGGCTCTAACTGAATAACAAAAAGACCTGAAATATTATTTTTATAGACTTATTTTTTTTAAATATCAACTGATACCAGTTTCTACTCAGTTTCTGGACATTTACATACGACAGGGAAGGTTAGATATATATCATTGGGCTAGCTCGTCCTGGGATCGCCATAATAATGCGCTCATTTGAGAGAAGAACTCGAGATTCGAAATATCTATAAAGTCTAAATCCAGATTTTGAATTTTGAACCTTACCCGTCTTACATCCGTTAGAGGTGTACTTGTTTTTACTTTCTACGTTTTTACGTTTTTCATTATATATATAATGTATAAGGAAAGTATTGCGACGGATCGAAAATTAGAGTTCGAGTTTTCGACGTTAGAGCACCCTGAACACGAATCAAATGTTTGTGAGATGATGTCGCTCGCTCTGTCTGTGTGTGTGTGTGTGTGTCAATGAGTCCGTGGAGACCATATCTCACAAACGAAGAGAGCGATTCGGACGAAATTTGGTACACAAATTACAATCGATGAATAATGGAAGCCTATTGATTTTTATACGCAATCGAATGTTCAGAACCATCTAAATTTTGGAGTGAAATTTTAAAAAAATCATCAAAAATAAAAACCTCTAATAAAGTTTCGCGAATTGTCATTTCTCATGTAATTGTTCATTAGAAAACGATTGACATAAATTTTAGAACACTAGCATGAACAATATAGTACATTAAAAAAAATCCATAAAATAAAAAAGTATTAACTATTGTAAAATATGGTCACTTTTCATGGATCTTTTCATGGTCATTCTCGTGGATCTAGCTCGTTCCATTCATCAGAAAAGATACTTTGGGTAACACTTTTGTATTTCGACGCCAACAATCATTTTTCTGCTATAAGAATAACTTATTTCACTGTCCGTAACGCTTGGTGAGATTTTGGAGGAAGATCGCCAACTTGAAGAGTTTTCAAAATGCTGTCAAATTAACGAAATTGTCGCCAAATTATTAAAAATGCCGCGAAATCAATGAAAATGACGACTAATTGATGAAAGTTCAATATCTTGGAAAGAACATAAGAATAGACTAAGAATAACCCTCCCCGCCTGTTCGTAACGTTTGGCGAGAAATTTTGCAAAACGACGCCAACTTTGCGACTATTTTAAATGTTGCGAAAGTGACAAAAATGTCACCAAATAGATCAAAATGACTCCATATGACAAGTTATGTTTCGTAATTCTAATTTCCGTCATATGACGACCATACCTTCTAGTATACAAAAAATTCTCTTCTCACCGTTTGTCTGCAACACTTGGTGATGCATTTGTGGAATTTGGCTAATAATTTAGCAAAGTATCGCCAACTTGGCGATATTTCGCCCAAGAGTGACAAAAATATCGTCAAATTTGCAAAAATGAAACTAAATTAATGAAAATGGCGCATAATAGATGAATTAATTATTAAAATATTTTAATATATGGACTATATCACTTATTGAGGGCGCTATTAATATTGATAATTGTTTATTTAGAGTTGCGCGAAATATTACTCTTAAATAGTTTTACAAGTTGTCATCAGGCCAAATGTACAGTTGCCAAATGTACAATTTAACGATAGAAATACAGTACCGTGGATGTTATACATTATTTTTGTCTGTAAGAAGAGTAAATTCATTTCATTATATAAGGAAAGTCATGTGCTGCCCACATCAAATTTTTA
This sequence comes from Amaurobius ferox, assembly GCA_951213105.1. Classification (NCBI taxonomy): domain Eukaryota; kingdom Metazoa; phylum Arthropoda; class Arachnida; order Araneae; family Amaurobiidae; genus Amaurobius; species Amaurobius ferox. Next base: position 40,568,678 of record OX578139.1, on the reverse strand, counting down.
TAGATGTAATACGGAATTCGGTATTATCAAAAATACTAGCCGTATGCTCATTGAAAATCAACAGTATCAACATATGCAAACATTGTGAAGTAAACTACATAAGATCGCGCTGCATATTTGTTTAGGTATAGGGGGTCCTGTCTCCTGTTTGCTGGCTTACAGATCCTCAAATGTCGGTATATACGCATCAGTATTTCAAAATGTCTATATATATATATATATAATTTACACTCGCGGACAATGCAAGTTGCGCATCAAGGAGGAAGTATAGGATGGACCTAAAATTCTATTGATGGAAGGTTACAGATGAATGATATACATCACAAAAACAGTCCAGCAGAACACGTACAGAAGGAGCTGTGGTATAAAATCCGGTCATCCTCAATAGCGCTGCGCACCGCCTCGTGCTGCGATACAAGCAGCAATACGGTCCGGTATGGTGTCGAACAGACTCCTGATGTTGTCTTGCTGCAGATGAGTCCACACCTGTTGGACGTTAAGTTCCAAATCCCGAAGATTGCGGCAACGAGGAAGCTGGCGTTTCACGTGGTCTCACACATGCTTGATAGGGGACAGGTCTGGGGAGCGGGCAGAGCAAGAAAGTGTCTGGACATGACTCAGGCAGGCCTGATTGACCCGAGCCGTGTGCGGCCGGGCATTATCCTGATGAAACTGCGCACCTGAAATCCCAGCAATGATAGGGATCACATAGTGCCATAGAATCTCATCCACGTACCGCTGGCCCGTCAATGGTACAGGTACCACTATTAAAGCGGATCGGCTGTCGTAGGCTATGGCTCCCCAGCACATGATGCCTGCAATAGGGCTAGTGTGGCGCTAGATAACAAGGTTGGGATTGTGGCGTTTTGCAGGAGACTTCCACACCCGGACAAGCTGATCATCGGTTCCCAAAACGAAGCGGCACTCATCGTTAAACACCACACATCGCCAATCTGTGGCGTTACACGTTGTTCTGGTTCGGCACCACTGCAACCGGAGCCGTCGATGTTCGTGTTAACGGCAGAACATATAAGGGACGCTAGAATCGCAGATTCGCTTCTTTCAGGAGTTTAGATATGGTTCGTCCGCACATAATCCGTCAGTTGCGTATATCGATGTTTCTAGCATATACCCACCATTCTTTTCACTCCGTACTCGTGCTTGCGTCGGCTCAAGTTTCTCGCATTGATGGGTCGTCGACGCCGGTTAATAAGGCCGCTGTCTCATGCTTGCAGCGCCACTCACGGGTATACGGTCATGCGCAATCCCACTAGACTGGGAACATTTGCAAACCAGCCCGCCTTCTAGCTATTTACATCATTTCGCGGTTGTACCATATTTTTTCTTCGTTCGCAACTTTCATTGTCCGTCAGTGTATTTTTTTTATTTATATTATCTTTTAACTATCCACTAAATTTTAGGTCATTAAGATATTAAAAGTTGAACTTTTCAATAAATATATCTTAAATTACCAAACTGCATTTTAAATTTACGAGATTTTGCCTGTTTCATATGATAGGAACATTTACAATATTTATTTACAAAAGTTTTACTGTCTCAATTGTAACTGGCAATTTTGTTGTTTTTAAGCATCAGTGTGGTGAAGTGAAATTTACATACATACACTAATACTACTTGCCCATAGTGTCCTCCAGTTGAACCTGTAAACGTTAAGTAGGATCTGAAAGGATCAAAGTACATTGCGTTACACTAAAATAAACAGTCGATTTTTGTAGCCACTAACACATTTATTAAACACATGAAATATTCAAATTTGACAATAATAATAATAAAATACACAGTTACATTATACTCAAATCTACCCAGCTTGACCTCGAGGTATACGGGCCAACTAATCTATTGCACTTAATTGCTCATTATTTTTAAATTCAAGTAGTGCAGTGCGGAAAATTTCCACAGCATAAATTAATACTAACATTTGAATTATATATTTACACAGATATAACACATGATAATACAATTGAACTTAATATTTACAATACCTCCTCCCAGATGAGAAGCCTTGTAATCCAACATTGATCTGTCACAGATCCTGGTGAAGAGGTCTCAGTCATTCAATTGAAAACACAGTTTGTACTGACACACGGTCTGTTGGAGTTGTCGTAGAATTTTGGATACCATCGCGGATAAACACGGAATCAGTAATCACAGTTTGCTACATTCTCGTCCTCCCAGTTGTTCGTTTGGCCCAACGGTTCCTGGAGAATCGGGAACTACGTACTGGCTGATGCCGCTTGGGCCGCATTCCGCTTGAACTTTACGGTGGCATTCCTCACACATGCCGTACCGAAGACTGTTGTAGCACTCAGCTGACGGGTGACGCGTGCTGCATAGATGCCCAAGGTTGGAACCTCGCAAACGCTCCCCTCATGTCGACTCGCTCGTGAGGTGAACTCGGCACTGCTGTCGAGTACCGTTCTTACAGTACACACACTTGTCACGGCTTAAATGTAGTGTAAGGGTCCAAAGGGACAGTCCCCACTGCGCCGTCTATTTTCAGAGCTGTGTAGTACTGCGTATAAAAAGTGGCGAACTCCTCGCTGTTCCTAGGACCGCCACAGCCCGATGAAAGCAACGCTCGATCTGGCTTTGCCCTAGCGCGATTTGACTTAGAGCGGCCATAAATTTGGTTGGTTAAAAGGTTGCGCAGGACTACGAGCTGCACTTGAGTGTGCGTGGTCGCAACAGGTAAAACAAGGCGTTGGTTCCAAACTGTATGCCTCGGGCTACCGCTGGAGATGGGCAGCGAACACCGTGCCTAAAACTGCATCAAAATGCATATCGGATCGGGTTTCGAAACAAGTGCGGATACACAGGGAGACCTACTGAAATCAGAATTGAGTCTAGTTTTATATTTTAAAAAAGTTCCTTCAGATTTTTGAAACTGGGGAACAAAATTTGAGTGGAAATCACCTCTTCTTCTCATTCGATGTTTCACGATGTGCGAGAAAATGGGCGGTTCAATTTCGACTCATTTTATTGGTCTGCGAAGTGACGCTCATTTCTTATACGTCCCAATAAAAAAAATGACGTCCGCAGGAATTTCCACAGTCGGAAGTCACGGACCGGGACACGATGTAAACCACACCCGACAGGGGCTATAAATTTCTAGCGATTTGTAGTTTTGCACTTTGACATTTGTACAAACTCTTTCATGGACATTTATATCCGTGTCAAATGCGCATTCAAACCATGGCGCCACATCAGTCCCATCCTGTCTGTGAGGAGGCATCGCTATAGAACATATACCTTACACATTTATATATTGAGTAATTGATACTCCCGCCCCCTTTCATTCCTAGCCTAACCCGGGGAATGAAATATACTCGCACTGCAAAAAGTGTGTTTTGCATCATAACATATTAAACCTGCACTGTGCATGAAATATTTAATTTAAATCGAATGCAAATTAATCAAGAAATGAGTAACTCAAACTTTTGTAATAAACTGCAAATGTAATAAACTGCAAATAAATCGGTTGGTTAATTAACCATCATAAAACGAGTTAGAAAATTCCAACTCCAATTCAGACAGCAACTTGCCAATAACCATATTTTGTCAAATAATTCTGCGACAGTGTTTTTTCGATTCTTACTCATTAGATAATAGTCAACAAGTTTGCTAATTGGTTATTGGCGAGTTTTTTTTCATATACCTCACTCTCCTAGCTTTTTAAAATTTACGTTAAAGGGCGTTGAAATCACTTTTATGCGATCGAGTACGGTCAATTACACTTATGGATCTTTTCTTACAAAATTTATCCTTAAAAGGTTAATTTAAAAGTTAAAACGTAAAATTGACCGAAACACACGCAGAGTTATGGCATTGTTAAATTCATTAATTTAAACTGGTCTTTTGACGCGTCAACCATTAACCCATTAACGGTTTTGAATATTCAGGTATAATGGCTGACAAGTTTTGGGCAAATAATGATGATAGCTGTCATCATTCTAATATATGACTTAATTATACTTCCTATAAGTGTATGCAAGTTCAGCGAAGATAGATATTCCGTGTAAATATTAATTAGCACTTTCAGCTCTCATAATTGCCTCTTGCATTTACGTTCTACATATTTTCTGGGGATATTTTAGCATTGGAAGAGAGGGCTTGTTGTGTGACTAAGCTTCTTACCATCAAAAACCACTAAAAATGTGCTGTAATAAAAACAAGCAGCATAAACACATCATGCATAACAATGTAGGGGTCAACCGGTTTCGAGAGCAAACACAGGACGTTTTTTTTCTCAAGACTTAATCAATCAAGTTCGGCATCTGCGATAGAATATCATACGTGGTTGTAGGGAAAAAGTTGCAGTGAGGAAAAATCGTAGAGTTAGAAAGAAGGACATAAAACTTCTCTGAATAAAACGCTTGAATATACCATAATGCTTTGAGAAATATATCTAGGTACCGCTAGTGTTTGTAAAGTAGCTGCTATTGTTAGTTGACATTACGCAGAAAGGCATAGTATTAAGTATATGAATTTTTGATTATTTTTAAACTAAAGGTTCCCTAATTATGAGTATAATTAACCAGTATTTTTGGTAGTAGAGTACAGAATATATGGAAATAAAAATTCCTGAAATATGAAATAATTTTGAATACGTAGGAATATTAATTATGGTTTCAGTTCTACTTTGCATTGCGTTAGTAATTTATTTTCCCAAAATTGGCAGTTTAAATACATATTTAATGCCTCTCGTCTTAGAAATGCATATAATGCAGGTCTACTTAATTTTTCCCAGCACCACTTGAATTATTGTCTCAGAAGATATTGGCGTTTTTTTTAATGTTAAATTTTAACTCCTTACTTTTATCTCCATGGGAAAAACAAACTGGGTAAAACCAAAAAGGCGGGAAAATGAGAGGCAGAATACTACGAATGAACGCTAAGAACCACAGAGGAAATAAATAACGGCAGAAATTAAAGAATGAATGGTAAGAAAACAAAGCGAAATAAAATGGATAGCAGAGTGATTAGAAACAACTGAATAGAGAATAAACCTGCTGAAACGGTAATGGAAGAAAATGAAACTAGTAAAATAGCTGTAAAAGGTACAATCAACTAAAATAAGTACAAATTTTTTAAAATGATGCCATGAGAATAGGGAAAAATGGATGAAAGTGACAGGAATAAAAGTGAAAAACAAACAGGAAAGGCTTCCCAAGGCTACATGAGCTAATTTTGTCAAATAAAACTACGAAAAAATAAATTAAATTCATAAAAGGAAAGACAAATAACTGGAAATAATATAGGAAATAGACCGCAATCGAAGATTATACCAGATACTTCAATGTAAAAGAGAAGGGACAATGATCGTTTACAACAGTTTCATTGAAAAACAATAAGGTTTAAAAGAAGACGAACCGTGGTGTATTTATATAAAGCTTTTATATTGGTTTAACTAAGTTTGGGTGTGATATACTTTTGTTCTCTGCCTGTCTGTTTTTCTGCTATGTCAGATCCAAACTTTTCTGAAGCGTAATTAAAAATGCTTTAGAGATTGATGTAGATTAATGTTTTATGTTGCAATGTTTGGTATTTTAATGATGTAGATTGATGTAGGTTAATGTTTGATGATGTAATGTTTGGTCTTTTAATGATGTAGATTGATGTGGATTAATGTTTTACAGGCAAGTTCGTGCTGAACATGGTAAAAATAAAATTACTAGTACTGTGTCCTCATCATTGAAATAAAATGTCCTATGAGTAATTCCTTTAAACTTAATACATTCTTGTGAGATTTTGATATGTGGTGTGAATAAGTGTTTTAAATGCCTAGTTCTGTTTTAATTTGTAGTCAAGTAGAAGTTTCCCAATTCCTACTCTCAAAATTGTTATACAATAACTAAGGATAATTGGTCTCAAAATCAACAAAACTTGACCAATTGCTGATATTGACCAATCGACTTGCATATGATATGTGTGTTAGCCAGACATTGTCGAGGTTACGTAAAATCAAATTACACTAGCCTCGGGGTAACAATAGTTGCGTAGAAAGACATTCAAAGATCCCAGTCCAAAAAGGGAAGTGATGTTTATGAAATGTCCAGATGTGATATATTTTTTATGTTTTCTGAGCCAATAGTGCTAAATAGCTAATGATGCTAAATAGATAATGGTGCTAAATGGCTAATGGTGCTAAATAGATAAGCTTCCTACTTTTAAGGTGGATTTGATTTACATTTCTTTGTCTGTCTGCTATGTCCAGCGATAACTCATTTAAAATATCCGATTTTTCTTACATTTTCAAATGCATTGTATGTTCTAGGGATGATCACAGTACGTTCATTCAAAAGTAACTGTAGCACTTCTTAAGTAACCTTACGAATGCTGTTGGTAAAGCTTTGAGTTAGATTTATTTTTTATTTACCTAAAAATATTTATAGTTAATAAAATAAAAATAGTCAGGGCTTCATGTTGAGTCATACGAATACCAAGTATTCTTGTTTGTGTAATCTGAATGAATCAGAATTGAAGTGTTGCATGCATGAATGAAAGTGTTACCTTACAACCGATGACCACGATAGCAGAAATCTCGGCAGAAATGCTTCACTACTTTAAATGGAAAACATATAAAGATAAAAGTACTTATTTAGTCGCCTAAAAGGACATTTAAAAGATATTACAAGCATGAGAGCTTTTCCGACGTAAAATGTTTTTCATCAGAGGTATATGATAAGAGAAATATTCATTGGGTTTTTTAAACCCAATCAAAAACCACGAACAAAATCTGCATATCATTAATGGACAAATTACATACAAATATGAACATGGCAAGAAAAGAAATATATATCAAAGTCAACATAGTGGGGAAAAAATGCAAAATAAACACATTTAGATGTTTAAAAATGCAGATAATAATTTAAGCTTCAAAGAATCGAGAATGAGACGCCATAAGAAACAGAGATTTTGTACTGGGTGGAAATTACAGAGAGTCACGATAAATATAAATTAATAAGGATTCAAAAAGCTAGATATTACGAGAATTATGACAGTTAGTTGAACAAAATGTTTTGTCGAAAAGCGAGGCAAAATTATTAAGGATAACAGTTTGGGATAAGACAATGTAAAATTTTTATTTTTAATAGCGCAAGCATGTTCAGATAATATGATGCAGATCGGATAATCTAAGCAGTACTTATATGTTTATTTAGCACTGTCAATATTGAGTTAACTATTTTCAAGGGAAATAAGGGGTACAACGTACTTTTCAGCCTGACTAAACTTTTGGTAATTTATATCCACTGAGTTAAATGCAACTGACATTTAATTAATATCCCGTGAAATAAATAGCAATAGGTATTTTTTGGCGTAAAAATACAAAACTATTACAAAAAGTAACTTATCTCGTGAATAGAACGAAATTGATGCATGAGAATGAATTTAACAGATAATGAACATAATTGATTATATACTTACTTTTATTTTAAAAACGTACAATATCTCGAAAATGGTGCATTCTAAAGTCTATGCCAAAAGTTTTCTAGTAAAACATTACATATTATATGAATATTTATTTAACGTTGTTGAAGATCCTGATTTTTAAATTATATATATTTTAAAAAAATCATTTGAAAATAGCTAAATATATCGAAAACAGTTCATGCTGCCGTTCTAAAATTGTTCTAACTGGTTTTCTAATGAAAAATTGTCTGAAAGGCGTATTTATTTCTCATTTTTAAAGTCCTTTATTTTTAAATGATATTTTCAAGATTTCATTCAAGAATTGAAGGAAGGAGGATCTGCTGCACATTCTGTTGCGTCTAAAATGAACAGGATTTAATGATTGTAACAATCGTTCCAAATTACGTTTGAAACGCTCCATTCGTTCGTGAGATATCGCATCCACAGCTACACACACATCACTTCAAAGGCGCTCAATTAGTGTTCAGAAATATTTAAAACGTAGCCTTCCGTCAAAAACTCGAAATCAAATGTTCGACTCCATAACAGTACTTTCCCTATACATTATACTACGGAAAGAAAAAACGTTTATTACTCTGGTTGCTTCATATACAGAAAACTACAAATCCATTAACCTTTCTACCTTAATTGCACAGTAAAGCGTACATGATTCGTCAATGAAGCGGTAATGCCCAGACACCCGCCCAGATCTGAACAGTGTAGGCGTTGCATATACGCCCTGGGGTAGAACCGCACGTCTTGAGCCAGAAAATTAAATAATTGTGTAAAAATCCAGCAAAGTATCTTGCTGATGCTTTAGTTAGATACGAATGCAGGGACAGAAACGTAATGATACGTACATCAACTAAGATATTATTTTTTATGTAACCATTGAATAGATTATTTTATTAGAAAAAAATATATTTCTGAATGAAAAAAAATTATAAATCTTGAAAGTATTAGCAGTATTATTATCTGGACAGAATCTAAATTTTGAAAAAGGTCCCAATATTCAGATCATTTTCTATAATGAATTAAAAAAGTTTCGACTTTTTAACACTTTCCAACATAGTTGAAAAGTGTTTCTGACTTTGTTCATTCTGTCTGTCTGTCTGGTCGTTCGCACGATAACTGCCTTAATAATGACTTTATTAAAATGAAATTTTAGTATGTTGTTGAGACAGTCTGTGGGGGCATATGGGAATGTAAAATAATAATATAACCTAATTAGTTTTATATTGAATCCCGGTTAAAAAAATGAAATACATTGAACTTCATGGGACCTAATTTTTCAGGCATTTTTTAAGGGGAGTTAAAATTCACTAATTGCTTCGAAAATGTTAGGAAATATTCAAATTATCCCATAAAATATATAAAAAAATTTCAGCAAAATATGCTCTGAAGTTTTTAAAATAAAAATTAAAATAATACTTGCATCCATATTATATTAAAAGATCACGTGATCCACTTCAAAATAAAATATGGCATCCATTTTTTTTCACAGTGTGAAAATCGTGATTTTTAAAGTGCTTTTTAATTTATATTTATATTTAGCGTTGCATTCGTCCTAAAACCGCTTTATGATTGCGTATTATCTGTGCATATATATTCTGCGCCCACGCAATTACAATTTCTTTGAGTTTAAGTAATCATCAAACTTACTCGTGATAAAACTCTTATTACTACAACGAAGCCTAATTTTTATGGATGCAGAATGTAAACAAGTGATTGTAAGATGAATTGCATAAGAATAGCTTAATTTTTTTTGCGTAAAACTGTTTAGCTCTGGAGTTGGAATAAAAGCGATATGAATGAAATATTCACTGCTTTTACAAAGAGAACCAGACGATTTATATTTCGATGACGCCATTTGAATAAAGTTCATTTTTTTAGAAGTTTTAAGTTTTCAAATATAATGAAATATTAAAGTGCTGTGGTAATTTAAAATATATCAGCGCTGAATGTATTGCATTTTAGCGATGTTTGAATAAAATTGTATTGCAGTTGGAAAGTGTTACATAATCAATGCTTTCTGTATGATTTATCTTTTTTCTTTTCTTTTTCCTTCTTCATTCGATTATAGATGACAGTGATGAGTTCTCCAGTAATCTATTATATATTCGGATAATGGAATACAAATTTTACAAAACGATTAACCAGATAAATTGTTTGATCACTAATGACAATTAAAGTAATGATTTTAACAGGTTTTCACTTGTATGTTTATAATTCGTCAACTTAAACCTAGTTTTGTATTTTCCATTTACTAACCATTTTCAAAGATTGAAAGTCACCAAAAGTTTTAAATTTTAATTTAATAATTATAGCATTGCGTTATGGGAAAACTTCAGCAACGTATAAAAGCACAAATAATACACTAATGTAGCATACAGTTGTTTCGAGGATGCACTGGATCCCCCTATGTCAGTGCCCGCATTTTGGGATCTGGAACTATATTTCTGAATCTACTTCAATCTATAATCAAATGAAGAAGAGAAAAGAAAATTGCCGAATACACTTAAATTCTTTGTAGAATGTGAACTGGATATTGAAATACTTTTCAGATTTATATACTTTCCAGATAATAATACGTTTAATATTTTCAGGATTCATAATATTGCTTTATTCAGAAATATAGTTTTTCTTAATCCCAATCCGCCCCTTTTCATTCGGATTGGTTGGACTGTTTTTCATGCTGCTTTCTGATTGGCTCTCTTGTAATCCAAATCTTGGGTATATAATCCCCTAGCTTCTTTTTTCCGCGCCCATTCTAGTTTTGGACTTCCTGATTTGACGAGAAAGACAATCAGAAAGCAGCACGAAGAATAGTCCAACCAATCCGAAACGAAATGAAAAGGTGCAGTTTGGGATTAATAGAAACTATACTTCTGAATAAAGCAATATTATGAATCCTGATAATATTAAAAATATTATTATCTGGAAAGTATCTAAATCTTAAAAGTATTTCAATATTTGGATTACATTTCACAAAGAATTTAAGAGTATTCGGCAATTTTCTTTTTTCTTCTTCATTTAATTATAGATCGAAGTAGATTCAAAAATATAGTTCGAGATCCCAAAGTGCTTGTACTGACGAAGGGGATTTAGTGTATCCTCGAAACATCTGTGCGCTACATTATTGTATTGTTTGTACTTTCATGCGTTGTTCAAGTTTTCCCTTTCCTTCGCACAAAGAGTATTGTACTTATGGATTGTGGCATGGCTTTATTTATTTATACGTATATTTGGCGAATTTTTCGTACGACGATTAGATGATTGTCATAATAGCAGATTCGCCTGTTCAAATTCAATTAGAAAATCTGATGTTGGCAGCACATGACTTTCCCTGCAGACATATCCACGTTCTCTTTATTTTAATTAAATTTAATTCACTTTTAAAATTCAATTTTCGTTCTCATTTGCTAACTGGACTTATTTTCAAAGGTGGCGTAGATAAAATACTAAAATATCTCGAGAACGCCTAGTCCTAGTGTGACGGAATTGGGCTCATTCTTTTCTTTGTTAAAATTTAAGTCCAAAACAAGCATTTAATGGATATAATTGAGCATGCGTAGTTTTTTATTTTAGATTTTAACGACTTTTGCAGGCCATTTTGCAAAAAAAAAGGTTAATTTTTTCGAATCGTACCAAAATCTAATCAGCAACATGGTTACCCACAAGAGACTTATCTACCGAATTTTGTGAAATTCGGTCTATTAGTTTTTTAGCTAGATTGAATACAAGTTTTTGCGGGCCATTTCGCAAAGAAGGCGGGTTCTTTTATCACGAATCGTACCCAACACTAATCAGCACCAGATTCGTCCACAAGTGACTTACCTGCCAAATTTTATGAAATTCGGTCCATTAGTTTTTTAGTTAGAGTGGATACAACATCTGCACAAACAGACACACAGACAGACAGGCACATATACAGACGTCACGCTAAAAATAGTTTTTTCGTATTCTAGAGGTCTTGAAACGTGTAGATCCGTCGAAAACCCGAGTTGTGATTTTCGGTATGATTCCAATACTTTCCCTATACATCACCATGTATTGCAGGGAAAGTAAAAAATCTGATGTGGGCAGCACATGACTTTCCCTGCAGACTTAAATTCATATTTTCTTTATTTCTTTAATAATTTATTAGATTGAGTTTAATTGCACCAAATAACACTAATTTGCATTTTTAATTCAGTTTTTGTTTTTATTTGGTAATTAGACATTTTTCCGATAGCAGTGTAACAAAAATGCAAAAAATCCCAAATATCTTGAGAACGGTTAGTCCTAAAGTATAACGGAGTGTGTTATATTCTTTTCCTCGTCAAAAATTGAGGATAAAACAAGAATTTAATTGATACATTTCAGCATATGTAGTATTTTTTTTCTTTTAGATTTTGGGGATTTTTCGGGCCATTTCGTAAAAAAAGGCAGGCTGTTCTTTTCTGAATCGTACCAAAATCTAAACAGCACCAGAATGTACCCCAAGTACCTTATCTACCAAAATTTGTGAAATTTGATCATTTAGTATTTTAGCGAGTGAGGAAACATGAAATTTTTGCGGGCCATTTCTTTAAAAAAGGCAGGTTGTTATTTGCCCAATCATACCAAAATCGAATCAGTACTAGTGCCGACCGCAAGTGACTTATATACTAAATTTTATGAAATTTAGTCGATTTGTTGAGTTAGAGTTGAAATATACAATTTTTGCGGGTCATTTCGTAAAAAAAATCAGGTTCTTATTTTTCGAATCATATCAAAATCTAATCAGTACCAGGGTGATCTGCAAGCGACTTATGTACCAAATTTTGTAAAATTTGATCAATTAGTTTTTCCGTTACAGTGGATACAGGCTATTTTTGAGGGCCATTTCGCAAAAAAGGCGAGTTGTTTTATTCCAAATAGTACCAAAAACTAATCAGCACCAGCGTTGCATACCAAACTGACTTACATACCAAATTTTATGAAATTCGGTCTATTAGTTTTTGAGTTAGAGTGGATACATATATTGCACAGACAGACACACAGACAGACAGACAGACACACACACACACAGACGTCACGCTAAAAATGGTTTTTTCGTATTCTAGAGGTCTCAAAATGTGTAGATTCGTCGAAAACTCGAGTTGTGATTTTCGGTATTATTCCAATACTTTCCCTATTCATCACCATGCATTGCAGGGAAAGTGAAAAATGTTAAATATATTAACGACATATTGAAATATATATAGAATTTAACTTCTGAGTATTCCTTATTGATTTGAAGTCAAACTGTCGTTTCTGCATAGTAAAACATTAGTTTAAAATAATAAAAACGCTTCACATGTGTACTACTATATTGCTTAGCCGACGCTAACATTTTTTTATTATTATGGACGAGCGAAGAGAAGGCCTGTCTTCATTCCTAACGAAGCGAAATCGATATTTGTCTGAATTTTATTATCCCTTTTGTTATCCCTTTTACTCGAAAACTACAATAAGTAGGAAGATGAAATTTTGCATACATACGTGAAATTACAAGCAGATTTACAACATCTCAATTACAATTATTAAATGAAATTATAACAGGGCGAATCCCCCATTAACTGCTGATGCTCACCACGATTCGTACAAATAACAAATAAACACCTTTGTAGCAGCTAATCAAAGCGCGTGCATCTGCATGCATTATGATTTAAGCATGCTTCTCTAAAATAAATATGTCTTTACGATTTAAATGTGCATTTTGAGTGAAAAAAATTCAGCAATTCTTATACAGCATATTACAACCGCTTAATTTGTTTACATTCTTCATGCTATAGAAATTAGGCTTCGTTGTAGGAATAATTTAAGTTGAGTGATTATTTAAAGTGAAAAATACTGTAATTACGTTGGGACAGAATGTAGATAAACAGATAATATGCAAAAATAAATCGGTTTTATTGAATGAGTCAACGCTAAATATAAATTTAAAAGATCTTCAAACATCACGATTTTTACACAGAGATGCCATATTTTATTTTGAAATTATTAACGTGATCTCGTCATATAATATGGGTGAAATTATTATTTCAATTTTTCTTTAAAAAACTACCTGCCATATTTTGCTGAAAAATTGTTTTGTACATTTTATGGGATAATTTGAACGTTTTGACGATTTTGACACAAGATGGATGCCATATGTTATATTGAAGTGGGTCACGTGATCTTTCCATATAATGGTCACGTGATCACTTCATATAAAAGGTGTAATTATTATTTCAATTTTTATTTAAAAAGCTGCTGACTATATTTTGCTGAAATTTTTTTTATATATTTTATGGGATAATTTGAATATTTTTTTTAATTTTCGAAGCAATTTGTTATTTTTAACTTCGCTTAAAAATGTTTGAAAAATTATGTCTCCTAGGGTTCATTGTATTTCATTTCTTCAACCCGGGTTAAATCCGAAAATAATTGGGTGATATTATTCATCTTCATTCCCATATATCTCACAGACCGTCTCAACAACATACTGAAATTTCATTTTGATAAAGTCATTTTAGTAACAGTTATTGTGCAAACGGAAAGACAGACAGACAAACAGAATGAACAAAGTCATAAAAACACTTTACCACTATATTCTGTACAGTGTTAAAAAGAAAAAAAAACTCATATTACCGTTATTGGACTAAACTTTAGCGTTGTCGGTTCTACCTTTCTTGATTTGTCCTCATTCTGTTAAAATCCACTTATAAGTTCACAGTATGTAGTTGTTTTTGCACTATATTTATTGATGCACCCTTCAGTATGATCCGTAGTTTTGCAAAATGCCTGTGACTTATTCTTACTTTATCAGCCTTCCACTTGCTATTGCATGCAAAACAATTCAATAACAATACTAAGAAATTGCATTTGAACTCCCAACTCTCAACACAAACTATACGAATTCTCGCCTATTTATGCACAAATTGTATCTAAATGCCTTTGCGCCCACTAAATTATGCAGGGCACAATCCACAAGTAGAGGAACCGACGTGTTGAGGTTGATTTATGAGAAAGTTTGCTCCCACTGAACTGGAACTAACAAGGAGATAATGGTTATAAATGGTTAGGAGTTTTAGCAATGAGTTTATTTATTTACATATAAACTGGTGCTCTGTGAAGCATTTTCTGAACATTCCTTTACTGAAAAAGAAGAGATAGGAAGACTTTATGATATATATAATCAACCCTCCTATAACGCGATTAATTCATACCGCGTTATAAGAAACTAAGATTAGTGCAGATTAGATTAATTCGTACCGTGCTATATACCGCATACCGTGTTGTATGGAAACCGCGTTATAAAAAACTAAGAATTAGTACAAGACAGCTAATAATTACTAACTATGTAATAATCATTGCCATAGCAATGCTGCATATTTTTGTATTTACAGGGTATTTCCCTGCTAATTGAGTCATATTGTAGAAAAATCCCGTTATAAGACTGCCGCGTTATATGGAAACCACGGTTTATAAGTATCGCGTTATGGGAGTACTGTCGCAATTTTTGCTCCGCGTTATGAGAGTACCGCGTTATATGGAAACCGCGTTATGAGAGTACCGCGTTATAGGAGGGCTGATTGTACTTCAAAAATACAGAACAAAAATAAAGATGAACTAGCCAAGCGGTTTCGGAGACACAAAATAACGTTCTTCTTCAAGATCTATAAGAGAAACTCCTCTTATTCAAGTAAATACGGTGACTGCTTTCGCAACCGGCCCACCAATTTATATTTGTATCTATGCTGTATTCGTAAAGTTTTTATGTTATTGAGCAATTTTAGATGTGAAACAACTTAGGGCGCAGAATACTGAATAAATTATGAAGGAAATATGACGAGGATGAAACAGAAGGATGTAACGGAAATAACATGAAACTGTTGCGAAATCCCATGTTAACCAAAAAACATGTTTATAACTCGAAGGTCCGGGTCGTTTGACTTTGACTACGAATTTGGCGAAATATCACCAACTTGGCATCTTTTCGCCAGTTTTAAAAACTTTTCAAATTTTGTCGAATGACTAAGAACTTCATTAGTTACGTGCCTTTTTTTCAGAACCTTACACAGAAGGGATATGAGATCACAATATTTCAGTTGTTATTTTGACGTGATACGAATAAAATTATCTGCTGAAGTCAATACAGAACCCAATGGAAACACAAAGCTTACTGAACCAAAAAAGAAAAAACTGTTAACAGGCCATTGATTCGCAAACGCAGGAATTTTATTCATAAGAGTAAGAGTTTTTATGCGAACTGCAAAAACTTTTTTGTAGACGAAAGATTCACTCTTTATTTCTTACCCATATGAGTCGATATTGGATCCCTGGCACAAATGATGAATGTATAAACAGGCTATTTAGAAAAGTGCCAAAGTATTCCATTATCCCTGTTCATGGGGGTAAGGAAGAATCCACTTCAACGATAAGAGCTTGTAATTGTGGCCAGTTCGGAGATGCAGGGTTCGACTCCCGGTTGGGGCAGCAAGCCTCTTTACAATGGCGCCCGAGCAAATCAACCCTGTAGGTTAGTGCAAAGATGTCGGAGGTCTGAAAGTGACCTCAGTAAAACTAATACGGATTCAGTAAGCTCTGGAAGATTGAGCACCGATTTCAAATTGAGAGGATAACTACCCCCATGGTACTAACCTGGGTAAAAATAATAGTAGCAGGAGGCTAGCCTGAGAATAGCAGGATATGATCAATCAGATTGTCAGTTGCCCTCCAATCTGACATTAGAGGGAGGAGAATGTAGAGTTCACTATGAAAATAACAACCCAATATTAAATTCACGACAACCACGCAATATTAAATCCCTGTCACGAATGAAGAATGCATATACAGGTTATTTACGAAAGTCCTAAAGTATCCCATTATCTCCGTATGAACAAGTTCATGAGAATGGGAAAGGTGCACGGGTGACACTAAAATGGCCATGAACAATCCAATAAAAGTGCTTGTAGCATCTGTAAAGAGCCTTGCTGCCCCAGTCGGGAGTCGAACCTTGGATCTCCGAACTGGCCAGCCGGTGATCAACCGTTGAGCTACTGGGACGAAATTGCAAACTCTTATCGTCGAAATGGACTTTGCATTCTCCACCCTCTAATGCCAGATTGGCATGCAGCGGACAATCTGACTGACCTCCACCTGCTATTTTTATTTGAGGTTAGCCTCCTGGTACTACTATTTTTACCCATGTTAGTATCCTGCGTGATTATTATCCTCCTAATTTTGAAATCGGTGCCCCATATCTTACAGAATCTATTGAATTCCTACTAGTCGTACTAGGGTCATTTTTACCTCTGAGATCTTTGCACTAACCTACAAGGTTCATTTGTTATGGCGCCATTGTAAAGATCCCTTCTGCCCCCAACCGATAGTCGAACCCTGGATCTCTGAACAGGCCAGCCTACGCTCTACCGCTGAGATACTGGGACGAAATTGCAAGCTCTTATCGTCGAAGTGGACGCTTTTGCGTGCAATATACCATTCCATGGAAATACTTGCAACCTTACTAGAAATTGGTTGAGAGCTAAACTAGGACGTTTCCTCATCAGCCAGCCTGCGAGACACATTTATTTAAATTTTGAAATTGCTATTTACATAAAATGATTTTTTATATTCAACACACTATACATACTTCCGATTATGGCATATAGGAATGCTCACAGTGTAATTCATAATCTAATCATCACGCGAAGTATATTTGAAAGGATTTTTCCTTTTATATTCAACGTGTTTTTCGTGTTCTAGCAATTATTAACTCTGGGGGGAGGGGGGCTTAAATACTATACGATATCAAAATATTTTTTTACGAACAAAAGGTCTTAAGGCAATCACTTTCACTCGATGGGGATGGCCACTTTACTATACACAGATCTTACGCGTACATATACATGCATGGATATTTCCTTGCAAAGTTATTAAAGTATTTAAAAACTTTCGTAGTAAATCTGAATACCATAATGTGTAGCGATGCTCCAGCATATAACCATATCATTTTAACCATTTTCTGTTAATATTCAGAATAGGGACATAATCTTGGACCTGATCTCATTATCTGGAGCCGTCATCTGTCGCTCCTCTCAATATAATACAAGAATAAAGCCGGTGGGACGTATTTGCGAATACAACACTCTTGCTGCTGCTCACAAATTGCTTCTAAATGCATTTGGCCCTATAAATTAT
Source organism: Amaurobius ferox (assembly GCA_951213105.1). NCBI lineage: Eukaryota > Metazoa > Arthropoda > Arachnida > Araneae > Amaurobiidae > Amaurobius > Amaurobius ferox. Next base: position 40,551,059 of record OX578139.1, on the reverse strand, counting down.
GCAAGGCACAAACGTCCAACTAATGAACGACCGTGTTGTGGTTGATTTAAGAGAAAGATTGTTGACACTGAAAGGGACCTAATCAGAAAAGAAAATAGTTATTAAAAGTGAGTCTATTTTAAAAATGGTTTAAGACTTTTCTTGCATATATGCTACAGATATAGAATATGAATTTGAAAATTGAGACGGAGGGGATGATTTAAGAAAACATATTCGTCGCATTTTGCAGTTTTGAGAACTGATAATCGCGAATCGAACTTTTATTGGTGACAAAAGTTATGCAATACCATTGTTTTTATTAAAATCATTTTGAAGTGATGTTTCTTGGCACCTTCTATAGATATAGCTTTAATTAATACGGATTCAACATTAAATTCCAGAGAAGGTTGGAAGGGGGAAAAGGGTCATTAAGTATTTCCACTTTCATTTTTTTTCCATTTCCAGTTCAAAAAATTTCATTGTCTTTGAAGCATCTACATTTTAAAATTGATTATAGATGAATTTAGAGGATAACTGGTGTGGATTTAGCATCAAATACTAGGCGAAGAAGAATAGTTCACTAAGAATCTTCACGTTTGGTTTCTTTCCTACTGATGTTCCAAAAAGTTTCCTTGAAACATTAATTTCTCAGGTTTGGCTATAGATAGAGCTGAGATAATCACTGATAAGGATTCAAATAACGATTAATAATAACGATTTCTCATAAAATGTCGAAGAGGGTTACTCAAGAATTTTCACTTCCGATTCTGCGGATGTCACTTTCAAATTAAAACTTTAAATTATCCTTGCAACATCTATATTTCAAGTTCGGTTACAGATGGAGCTTACAGTACTGCTTATACGGATTCTATCGTACTACTGATATGGATTCAGCATCAAAATTCTGGGGAAATAAGTGGGTGCACCAAGAATTTTCCACTTCTATTCTATTTTTTCCACTTACGGTAACAAATTCCTTCTGGAAACATCCATTTCTCAAAATTGTCTGTAGATAGTTCTTAGATGATGACTAATATGAAGTCAGCATCTAGTTCCATAGACTATAGGAGGATTCACTAACGATTTCACTAACGATTTCATCTAACGAGTTCTTTTGTACTTCCGGTTCAAAAATGTTCACTTTCCCTGAAACATATATTTTTCAGAATCGACTACGGATAAAGCTGATTTGATGACTAATAAGGATTCGGCATCAAGTTCCTTATAAGGAACAGGAGGATTCACTAAGGATTTCCATATTCACTTTTTAGCGTAAAATTTGCACGTGCTTATCCATATCTCTTAGTTCTTAAGTGACTTTCGTGTCTTTCACTATCCCTAAAATAGTCCAGTTATGCCATATAATTGAAGAATTTTTAATGTTATATCATTCAAATGTAATATTAGGACCTTTGTACGATAATATCATATTAGGACCTTTGTACGATAATACGTTTTCTGCCGTGTTGTCATTAAATATGTAATATGGGCAGTTATTAAATGTCGACATCTAGACCCGTCAGCAGTCGGACCTTCCAATAGAATGCATTATTAATGAATTCTATTGGAATCATGATTCAAGTGAGATTCCAATTCTATTGGAAGCTTCGACTTAGCGAACAGAACATTCTCGGTCTCGTATATAAATTGCACATAAATGTATCTACGCCTTCCAAATATTACAGGTCATAACTCCATAAGTTAAGAAATGGACATGGTATTAAGGTTGATTTAAATGTCACTGCTGACAATAAATAGAACAAATAAAACTGTATATGCTTCTGTAATTATTTGTTTTTATACCTACTTAATATATGTGCAGAAAAAAATATATTTATAGGTTCCAAATTTTCATGAGTTTTCGAGGAATGTTTTCGAGGATGGAAAAGGAAAAAAATTATTTTTTTGGGCGACTTCAAGCATCTTCAAAGATCGGCGATCCAGCTCTTATTTAAAACTTACTCAAGAAGATTATTTAGGGCGATTTAAATTAGCTATTTTTTGCGTATTAAGTAGCGATAAACAATTGTCATGGTTGTGTAGGGTAAAAACGGAGTTCAAAACAGGTTATTTTTAAATTGTTATCTGTATCTATATTATTTAAGTAGCGGATGCTTATTTAGAATCTTAGAAATGCTGGATAATTCATTATAGCGAAAAGTAATAGTGAGAAATTCCAGATTTTGTCATTTTAATAAAGCGGTTTGTTGTTTCTCCTGCTTCTTAAAGCCCCTTGTCAAATTTTATATTCTAAATATGGATGGTTTGAGGAGATTGAGGTACAAGTGTTATGGGTTTGTTCCAAATTCAAAGTCCCCAACTTAGCATAATAATACCTTTAGGGACAAACTGTAGCGTAGATAATCTTGCAAATAATATATAGTAGTAGCTTTGATTCTGTGATATTTATGGATGAAATCTGAACAGGTATAGTCGAATATGTCTTTATCAACTTTTTTAAGGAACTCAGTATCATCCATTGCATAGAATTGGCACGATCTCGAAATCGCAGATTTGTTCAGCATATTCAATAATCTAAGAAATTCCTGGCTGCAAGCACAAAACCCAAAATACCTTGCACCATGCACATGTAACAAAGCATTATTGAAATCACAATATGCAATTCTCGTAATAAGAGGTGTTTTTTGAAAACATATTATAGTAGGCCGTTCATATACAAAGGTACGTGATACGTCGATTGAAATTGCTCTTTGTTAAACTGATCTACTTGTGAAAGTGTAGCTCGTTTTGCAACTGTACTTTCTGCAAAGACTGTAATAATGTTACACCATATGCCATATTCCAATCTACAAACCATTAAATCAAGAGTTACGAATCCCGGTTATAGGAAGCGTTCCTAAAATAATCGCACTCTCATTGCAGTTACCAGCTGCCTCAGACCGGTTTTGTGAATTTTAACATTCTTCAGCACGGCACAACACATGTTCCTTATTTTACGTACATATGTGGTCAATGCAGAAGTGAGTGATACTCAGTTTTACATTTCAGTAGGATTAATATCGGGACACACTAGACTGCCGTAGCCAAGGCCATCACAGAACTTGACTTTCACACATCAATATGGATTTTTTTTTTTTTTTTTTTGGCAGACTTATGCAGTCGGAGCGGTGTCATTTTGAAATTTGTAACCAACTGAATTCTATGACTGATTCCCTCCATTACAGCATAGGTTAGCATATTTGTGACACATGGCACATTTGTGACACATGACAAATTTATGACATATAGCACAATTTCTTATTACCACAAATAGAGACGTGACTGCCTCAGAGAGGTCATTTTTGTTAAAGACCAACTCGAGTATGAAGTTATGTATGTTGTTTGTTATGGGCCAGCCTCACAATGATCGATCGAGACGTTTATTTCAAGCTGTTACAGACTGAGATAAAGCGGTAAAGGTGTTTGGAAATGTGGCTCGTCTCGTAGATGCTCGAAATATTTAGCCTTGTGCAAACACTATATATTTCTTGTGGGACTACGAAAGCAAGAAGTATACGGCGCGAGCATTAATCACCACTCACCAGTTTAGTCGTGCGAGCTTAAACATTGTTTCAATAAGAGTTGCATGAAAGGAAATACTACCTTAGATCGTGTATGTCTTGCGTTATCCAATTTCCAACTTAAAGATCATTCCAAAAAAGATGATATTCATTACCTATGGGATGAAGGTTCTTTCTTATTTATTGGTACATATCCAAAGCTTTCAAACTGGCCTTTTCGCCAAACACAACATATAAAATTGCCACTTCTGCATCACTCACCATGTTGAATCGGAATTAGTCAAAACATCAGGAAAAATTGATACATCGCAGACAGTCTGAAGCAATTTATTTTCTAAAGTTTTTGCTTCGAGACGATGCATTACTAATTGTTTCGTCCCTTCCTGTGTGTAGCCAGCCTACAAGTTCAGTTATTTACTACATGGCACCGAAGAGCGTGAAAATGAGTGAAACTGGTCTGCAATGGGAACGTTTTCCCATTCAATCAGTGCCAACACCATCGATTTAATACAAGTATTGCCCATAATATACATATATATAAATTGCATTATATGTATATCGAATATTACCATAGAAGAGTATATTTTATATTTTCATTTATTTATTTATTTATTTATTTATTACTCAGGCGTTCCAGCTCACTCAAAGAGTGTAGAACAGAGGGACCGAAAAACAGCACATAGACATAAATAGACAATATACAATGACATACAATATGTTAATGAGTACAAAAATGATACAAATAAATAAAATGATGCTAAACAGTAGTAAAAGAATTTTGAATGAAAGGTTTGGAAACATATACAAACAGAAAGTTGAGCAGTGCAAAAATTTAGACTATTTTCCATTGATTAGAAGATGATTAAAAGCATAGGCAACTCATAAATCAGTAAATCACTTAATATAATCACAAATCATTTCTGAAATAATACAGTAGTAAAAGAATTTTGAATGGAAGGTTTGGAAACATATACAAACAGAAAGTTGAACAACGCAAAAATTTAGACTATTTTCCATTGATTAGAAGATGATTAAAATCATAGGCAACTCATAAATCAGTAAATCAGTTAATATAATCACAAATCACTTCTGAAATAATACAGTTTAAATTTCTTCGATATATTTTTAATTTTTGCAAATACGTCACTTTAGTGATTGGTTAGCAGGAGATGGTTTAGATCAAATGAAATTATAGCATGAGGACAAGAAAATAATATAATAGTAATAGCAAATGCAATTAAAAGTTGTTATGGAAGTAAGCCCCCCATTAACATATCAACCTTTAATGGGATGATAACTGAGCCAACAATATTAAAATATTATTTTCATAGATTAGATATTCAGAATGAAGTTATAGCTCGGGACCCAATATCATTATCTCGTCCCATCAGCAGTCACTCCTCCCAAAAACATGCATGAGTAATTCTGGTGAGTCGTATTTGCGGGCAAAATGATATCGGTGGCGTTTGCAAATTGAACTTAAGTGAGCATATTCTCATTGAACTTAAGTGTGTATGTTACGGTCGGCACATTTCAAAAACTAAAATGGAGTATTGGGGTTGATTAAAGTAAAAGTTGGTTAACATTGTATATGATCAAATCAGAAGAAAATATTTATTTTTATAGATAAAATTCTGTGCAAGGAACGTATTTATTTACAAATAAACTACTGGACATGAAAAGGTTATAACAGAAATAAAGAAAATACGTACGCCGCAAGTTGCATATACACCAAGTGAGCATATTTATGCATAGTTCCGTTCCAGCAGATATTGCTGGCATTAGATAGCTGAATCGTAACAGAAAGTAAAACTAATGACATGTATACATACTAAAGTTCTCTGCACACGTACAAATATACCTGTCAGATATGCCTGAATCGGCGTGCCTGTCAATTGTAACTGCACGTGCAAATGATAGCAAGGTTCTTTAATATTAGGTTGGGCACTCAGTCCAGTAACCAGTGAAAAAGTTATCAGCTTGACGAAATGGGAATTGAGATTCGTCATTCGCGATGTAACGGTCCAGAGTAAATTTTAAGAGGTGCTTCCAAATCACATGCATCATTACAGTTAAAATAGTTTGTCAATTTTGAAGTGACAATATCCAGGCTTAAACAATTTGTTCATAGATTTTAAATTTTGCTGAGCATACAGGATCCAGTGAAATCCTAGGAAACTTAGTGACATCGTTGGAGTAAGATGAGAGTTGCAGTTAATAAATTCGATCTTCAGAGCCCGAGAACAAATTGTTCGCATTCTTAATTCCCATGACGTCATATGCGCAGAGTAAGGCAAAAATAATTAAGTCCGTCATTCCCCAGGATGAAACCTCCTGGGATGATAGAACTGTATAGTTCTTTCTGCTTGCGCAGTCGACCAGAATAAGTAGTTGATTCCATTCAACGATCCAGGCTATGGATGAAGTGACAGGCATTGTGACAGGTATGTCAAAGCGAACATGTTATTTTGTGCACTACGACAGTCGATTATTGCAGTACGAAGTCCAATACTTCAGTTTGTAGAATGTAGCAATACCAAAAGTAACAGCTTTCAGTAGATACACTTGTTTAAAATTTGAACATTCACGTTAACGTTGGCTGTTAAAGAACGAGAAATGTTATGCATTTCTTGAGTTAATTCGATAGTGCCCAAGCATAGATTTAAGTCGAAGGGATTTTCGAGTTATAATTTATTATGACTTTTGACGAGAGTTAAGACAGCAACAATGTATTGATCGTATAAATTCGACTTTTGGTGATGAAACATCAACTAAAGCAACAATTTATTTATTTATTCAATTTACGTGGCAACTACAGATGAAATCCAGTTACGGTAACCACACAAACATAAAAGTATAGAGCATGAAATACAAGAATACTAAGTATATAGTATTTCAAGTGCATTAAAACAGGCTTTTTTAAAATGTGGGAGGAATCAAATTAAAAATATCCATATCAGTACAATTAGTATTATAAAGATCAACAAATTTATAGATAGAAAAGATCTTAATATAGTTGTGTTTAACAATAGTGTAGTGAAATAATGTTTTTATTAGTATTATTAACAGGTACAGGGAATTCCAGGCAAGAAAGTAAAAGGGAACAATCAATAGTATTATTTAGAACTTTATAGTAAAACAAGAAGCAGGTCCATTTTTTTCCTTTAAGAGACATTTAATTAAATTTTTGTCTAAGTTCAGTAGTATGCATTTACATCCGGTTTAAAAAAATTCAGTCTTGGACGTAGAGGATGAATTTTGTGAAGGTCGACAAAGAACTACTGTGATGTCAGAAAACATTGATGATGTGCAATAATGGATCAATTCAGATCACCATGACAGATATGGTGAAACCGAGCATCTTTGAGCATTTCTTTACCCGAGTTCATTCAATTCTATATAATCAATTACATTCGCGTTGAATTCCGCACAATTTCATTCAAGCTCAAAAGGATGCTCGCGCCAAATGGTGAAGAAAAATCTTTACAGATTCAACTCTGGTGCCTCAAAACATGTCTTTGATATTGTAACATATAACAATACGTGGATTTAGTCTTATGAACCCAAACCAATTAAGGGTGTAAACAGATTCAATTCAAAATAAAACTAAATTATACTCATTATTATCTAAAATTGATATTATACTAAACGGGGGAAGGGAAATGAGGGTGTAGGCAGATTAAATTCAAAACAACCCTAAGTAAATATTATCTAAAATTGATAATATGCAAAATTATCGAAATTATTCCATCTGCCTACTGCAGAAATCACTTTGACGATAAGTGCTTGAAATTACGTCCCAGTAGCTGAACAGTAGAATGTCGGTTACCCAATGCGAAAATTCTTGGTTTGATTCCTCGCCGGGGAGGCATGGTTCTTTACAATGGCGCCCGAGCGAATTAACATTGAAGGTTAGTGCAGTGATGTTTGTTGAAAATGACCCTAGTAATAGCAGAAGATGATCAGCCAGATTGTCAAGTTGCACGTCAATGTGACTAAACCGGCAGGAGAACGTATTTCACTACACTATTGTTAAACACAACTATATTAAGAGCCACTTCAATGATAAGAGCTCGTAATTTCATCCCAGTAGGTCCACTGTAGCGTGTCGGCTTGCCAGTTCAAAGATTCGATTCTCGGTTTGAAAAGCAAGATTCCTTACACTACACCCTCATTAACCTTCGACAATTTCGAATAATATCAACTTGGGATAATGGAAGAGGGTAGCTCAGTGATTAGAGCACGGGTATTGTATTCGTAGGATCCAAGTTCGAGTCCAGACTCAGCCTAATCTGTCCCCTTGTCTATGCGGAGTACAGGTACGTTAAATTTGTGAATCTGAAAATCTTTCCGAGGGTTTGGCGACAAGGGAAGAAGGGTACGGTTCCTGTGTATGTCACCCCCACTGGGTTTCCGGTCTAAATTGAGTGGTAGTCTCGGCCATCCAAAAAGATACCTTTCACCTTCGGGTAGATCGGACGGTCTAGGTCGAAAGAAAGAAAGAAATAATTCCGCATAATAATAAAATTTATATAACATTGTGTTGCATTAAATCGGCCTACACACTCAATTTGGTTCAGTTTCGATATCGTTACTAATACTTCTGCGTTAATAACTAGGATTTCAGTTTGTCGTTATTTTTGCAACAATTTGGGTGATTTAATTTAAATTCGGTGCAGAATGAACCACCCACATACAGGAGGCAGCCTCTCAACTTCTCATTTAAGCACCCTCCATAATGCAATATGACAACCGAGGGAATACAAATAGCATTTTATGAAAATATCCCGAATGAACTGTTACCTAATATCATTATCTCGACATGTTAGCAGTCACTCCTCGTAATAGACTGCATGATTAATGCTGATGACCCATATTTGCGGATATTACGTTCTAGGTTTCGTATACAAATTACATCTAAGTTCATCTGTTCCCGTAAGCTTATACAATAAATATTACAAAAAGAATTCAGTTATTTATTAGTACCGCAAAGTCTCTTGACACTAAGTTGAAACTGAATCAAAATAAAAGCTTGTGAAATAGAACTATTAATTTCCTATATACTTAGACCCATCAAAACGAAGGGGGCTTAAAGTTGTGAAACAAATTCCCTACCATCCACCTGCCTGCAGCGATTGCGCTCCTAAATCCCCGTACACATGCATTTCTTCTGATCAATATTATTTCTCGCGTGGGACAGCCCAATGGTTAGCGCGCGAGGATTGCACTCAAACGATCCAAGTTCGATTCCCGGCTCTCCCCAATCTGTCTCCGCGTTCAGACACGTTAAATATGTGGGTCCGTAAGTCCTTTGGAGAGGTTGGTGGTAAGTGACGGAGAGGGCAAGGTCCATATTGATGCCGCTCCCAATCAATGTTATTAGGGTTGATGCCGCTCCCATCAATGTTATTAGGGGTGGGACAGCCCAATGGATAAGGCTAGGTGATAGAACGCGGAGGACACGAGTCCCTAATCCAGGCTCTATTCAAACTGTCCCCGTGTTCACGCAGAGTACGGGCTCGTTAAATATGTGGGACTGAAAGTCTTTCCGAGAAGTTGGTGGTAGGGAAAGGAGAGTAGGGACCCTGTGAATGTTTTAGTCCCACTACGTTCTGATCTCAGTTGTGTGGTACAGTCCCAGCCGTCCAAACGGGTACCTTACACCTTTTGGTAGGTCGGACGGGTTGGGTCGAAAGAAAAAAAGTATCAATAATGATAACTAGAAAATGTTCCCGGAATTGTCCGGGATTTAGGATGCAAACCTCTGATAAAAATTACCCCGGAGTGCATAGTGAATTCTTGAATCATCCATTTTGTGTCTCGCGACACGTTCTAAAAATGCGATTGACGTCAGATCATAGCAATCACATCCTCCTTTTTCAAAATGAGTGTGAGCCATGAAGGTAGAGAGTAGGAAGGAGATCTGTAAGGGCTGTTCCCTGGAAAACTGGAATACTAGACACTTCTCTGGCATCCAATATTTCATTTGGAATCAAGAAGGTTAATTTTACTACTATGAATATATACTGAAACCCATTCATTATTTTCTCATATTATAGAATATAGTATACAGGGTGACCCAAGAAGATGGAAACGCGATTTAGTTCTTTACCTGTTGGAAATAAATGGGCAATGTAAATTGCAAAAATGTTAAAAGTAAGGTAGGGAGTAAGACTACGTTAATGAAATAGTCCTCCCATTAATTTTGAAAAAGGTACACTTTTTAAATTTTTATACGAATCCCTTAGACAAATTTGGTCAATCAGAATTTTTTTTATTTTTAAAAAAACCACATATCTGCATCTTTAAAATCAACGGAATTATGATAATGGAAAAAATCTGACTTATTTCAATTTTTCGTACCATATGAAAGGCTGTTTCATCAGTGAAAATAGGGATCATAAACAAATTAACGATGGAAATTGTTTAAATCAAAAATACGTTAATATGTGTTAAATTTTTTTTATCACAAATGCATCTAAATAAAGCATTACACAGACAGAGATCATGTAAATCAGTGTTACTCACTACGCGGTTCGGTATCCTATGTATTATCATCCAGTTTTATTTTTTTTTGTGATATGTCACAATTTTACATTTATAATTTGATATATGGTCCCCATTCACAATGTTCAATTTTCAATTAAATATAACTCGCTCAATTTTAAAGATACAGATATGCGGGTTTTTTAATGATCTTGTTGCATCTTCTTCTTCTATATAATAAAAGGCAATGTCTGTGTGTCTGTCTGTCTGTCTGTGTGTCTGTCTTATACACTATACGTTTCGCGACCGCGCGTCGGAGAGCTACGAAATTTGGCAATCGGAGACCCGGGGGGGAGGGAAGGGGACACGTGAAAGCCGATTTTTAAAATTTTTATTATTTTTTTATTTATTTAATGTTTTATGCGATTTCGACCGTTTTTTGCCCTTTTTGCCCTTTTTTCTCCACGATCCAGACATCGTAGAAAAAAACAAATTACACCATCGGAAAGAGCAGAGAATTTCGAGTAAAAATATATCAATTTCAAATCTGAATTTCGATTTCTAATATTTTTTAAAGATTTTAAAACAAAAGTCACTTTTTGCTCAAGAAAACGATTTTTGGTTTTTAAATTCTCGCATCGTGAAAAGTACTCATAATTTCGACTAATAATTTACATTTTCAGAAAGGTCAAACATCTGGCATTCTTACAAGTCCAATCTGGTCCAGAAATAATGAAAATTGCCTTCAGGATGGCAATTTTAAAGACGCCATGATTTTAAATTTGTCGGCTACCGGCTCAGTTCCTCAACGGCATTTTCCCCCCATCCGCATTAGTTTCTTCCCCGTCTCCATGGAGACCGCGCTTTCGGTTTTAACTGAATTACGAGCATAAGTGTTGTATACATCGGGCGAAATTATTATATTTATATGATATTTTAAATGGATATTTTTAAATGGATATTTTAAATAATTTAAATGATTGAATTATGGTGGTTTGAATTATTGTGGTGATGTATTTGAAATTATTATATTTATGGATTGGTGGAACGATATGGTTGATTTTTTTATTTTAAATGGATATTTTAATTTATGGATATTTTAATTTATAGATATTTTAAATGGATATTTTAATTTTATGGCTATTTTAAATGATGGAACGATGGAACGAGGATGGTGGAATTAAGAGAATAGCATATGGTCGTTATAAATTTAAATTAGCGCGCGGGAAGTTAGCGCGCGAGAATTGCACTCGGTAGGCCTGGGTTCGATTCCCGCAACTGATGCGGAGTACGATCACCTTAAACATATGGGTCGATAATTCCTTCCGAGAGGTTGGTGGCAGGGAAAGGAGGGTACGGTCTCTGTGGATGCCTCCCCCACTGGGTCCTGGTCCAAATTGGGTGAATAAAAAGAAAGTTATGGAGATTGTCGCGGAGGGCGCGGTAGCCCAGTGGTTAGCGTGCGGGAATTTCACTCGGTAGGCCCGGGTTCGATTCCCTCCACTGACAAAACTGCTGCCGTGTTCACGCGGAGTACGATCACGTTAAACATGTGGGTCCGTAAGTCCTTCAGAGAGGTTGGTGGTAGAGGAAGGAGGGTACGCACCCTGTGGATGACTTTCCCACTGGGTTCCGGTCTAAATTGGGTGAATAAAAAGAAGGTTATGGAGATTGTCGCGGAGGGCGCGGTAGCCCAGTGGTTGGCGCGCGGGAATTGCACTCGGTAGGCTAGGGTTCGATTGCCGCCACTGCCAAAACTGCTGCCATTTTCACGCGGAGTACGATCACGTTAAACATGTGGATCCGTAAGTCCTTCCGAGAGGTTGTTGGTAGAGGAAGGAGGGTACGGACCCTGTGGATGCCTCCCCTACTGGGTTCCGGTCTAAATTGGGTGAATAAAAAGAAGGTTATGGAGATTGTCGCGGAGGGCGCGGTAGCCCAGTGGTTAGCGCGCGGGATTTGCACTAGGTAGGTCCGGGTTCGATTCCCGCCACTGCCAAAACTGCCGCCGTGTTCAGGCGGAGTACGATCACGTTAAACATGCGGGACCGTAAGTCCTTCCGAGAGGTTGGTGGTAGGGGAAGGAGGGTACGGTCCCTGTGGATGCCTCCCCCACTGAGTTCCTGTCTAAATTGGGTGGCACTTCCTGGTAGGTCGTTCCTTCTGGTAGGTCGCGCCAGCGAGTGTGCCACGGTTAGAATTTGCCACGGTCAGAATTTTCAAGGGTAGCGAACAGGCTGGTCGCCAAAGGCGGCTAGTAAATAATAAAAGGCAATGTCTGTGTGTGTGTGTGTGTGTGTGTGTCTGTGTGTCTTATACACTATACGTTTCGCGACCGCGCGTCGGAGAGTTACGAAATTTGGCAATCGGAAACCCTGGGGGGTGGGAAGGGGACACGTGAAAACCGATTTTCAAAATTCTAATTATTTTTTTATTTATTTAATGTTTTATGCGATTTCGACCTTTTTTTGATCTTTTTGCCCTTTTTTCTCCTCGATCCAGACATCGTAGAAAAAAACAAATCACACCATCGGAAAGAGCAGAGAATTTCGAGTAAAAATATATCAATTTCAAATCTCCATTTCGATTTCTAATATTTTTTAAAGATTTTAAAACAAAAGTCACTTTTGGCTCAAAAAAACGATTTTTGGTTTTTAAATTCTCGCATAGTAAAAAGTACTCATAATTTCGACTAATAATTTACATTTTTAGAAAGCTGAAATATCTGGCATTCTTACAAGTCTAATCTGGTGCAGAAATAATGAAAATTGCCTTCAGGATCGCAATTTTAAAGACGTCATGATTTTAAATTTCTCGGCGTTCCGTTCGTTTCTCCCCCGCTGAAGCAGGGAAGGTGGTGGGTGGGGACGTCAAGGTGGAGGTGACGTCACGGTTCTGAATAGAGCGCCTTTGCTCTATATAAATTATTATATTTATATTTTAAATGATGGGACGATCTGGATTTTTTAAATGTATATTTTAACTTTTGGATATTTTAAATGGATATTTTAATTTTATGGATATTTTAAATGATGGAACAATGAAACAATGGAATGAGGATGATGGAATTAAGCATATGGTCATTTTAAATTGCAAATTAGCGCGCGGGAAGTTAGCGGTAGGCCCGGGTTCGATTCCCGCCACTGCCAAAACTGCCGCCGTGTTTACGTGGAATACGATCACGTTAAATATGTGGGTCCGTAAGTCCTTCCGAGAGGTTGGTGGTAGGGGAAGGAGGCTACGGCCCCTGTGTATGCCTCCCCCACTGGGTTCCCGTCTAAATTGGGTGAATATGTAGAAAGTTATGGAGATTGTCGCGGAGGGCGCGGCAGCCCAGTGGTTAGCGCGCGGGAATTGCACTCGGTAGGCCCGGGTTCGATTCCCGCCACTGCCAAAACTTACGCCACGTTCACGCAGAGTACGATCACGTTAAACATGTGGGTTCGTGAGTCCTTCCGAGAGGTTGGTGGTAGGGGAAGGAGGGTACGGTCTAAATTGGGTGAATAAAAAGAAAGTTATGGAGATTGTCGCGGAGGGCGAAGTAGCCCAGTGGTTAGCGCGCGGGAATTGCACGCGGTAGGCCCGGGTTCGATTTCCGCCACTGACATGGAGTACGATCACGTTAAACATATGGGTCCGTATGTTTTTCCGAGAGGTTGGTGGTAGGGGAAGGAGGGTACGTTCCCTGTGGATGCCTCCCCCACTGGGTTCCGGTCTAAATTGGGTGGCACATCCTGGCCGTCCAACCAGTTACCAGGCCTGGGTTCGATTCCCAAAATTGCCGCCGTGTTTACGCGGAGTACGAGCACGTTAAACATGTGGGTCCGTGAGTCCTTCCGAGAAGTTGGTGGTAGGGGAAGGAGGGTACGGTCTAAATTGGATGAATAAAAAGAAAGTTATGGAGATTGTCGCGTAGGGCAAAGTAGCCCAATGGTTAGCGCGCGGAAATTGCACTCGGTAGGCCCGGGTTCGATTCCCAAAATTGCCGCCGTGTTTACGCGGAGTACGATCACGTTAAACATGTGGGTCTGTAAGTCCTTCCGAGAGGTTGGTGGTAGGGGAAGAAGGGTACGGTCCCTGTGGATGCTTCTCCCACTTGGTTCCGGTCTAAATTGGGTGAATAAAAAATAAGTTATGAAGAATATCGCGGAGGGTGAAGTACCCCAGTGGTTAGTGCGCGGGATTTGCACTTGGTAGGCCCGGGTTCGATTCCCAAAATTGCCGAATAAAAATAAAGTTATGGGGATTGTCGCGGATGGCACGGTAGCCCAGTGGTTAGCGCGCGGGAATTTCACTCGGTAGGCCCGGGTTCGATTCCCGCCATTGCCAAAACTGCAGCCGTGTTCACGCGGAGTACGATCACGTTAAACGTGTGGGACTGCAAGTCCTTCCGAGAGGTTTGTGGTAGGGGAAGGAGGGTACGGTCTCTTTGGATGCCTCCCCCATTGGGTTCCGGTCTAAATTGTGTGGCACTTCCTGGCCTTCCAAGCAGTTACCTTACACCTTTCTGGTAGGTCGCGCCAACGAGTTTGCCACGGTCAGAATTTTCAAGGGTAGCGAACAGGCTGGTCGCCAAAGGCGGCTAGTAAATAATTAAAGGCAATGTCTGTGTGTCTGTGCGTCTGTCTGTCTGTCTGTCTTATACACTATGCGTTTCGCGACCGCGCGTCGGAGAGCTACGAAATTTGGCAATCGGAGACCCTGGGGGGTGGGAAGGGGACACGTGAAAACCGATTTTTAAAATTTTAATTATTTTTTTTGTTATTTAATGTTTTATGAGATTTCGACCGTTTTTTGACATTTTTGCTCTTTTTTCTCCACGATCCATACATTGTAGAAAAAAACAAATCACACCATCGGAAAGAGCAGAGAATTTCGAGTAAAAATATATCAATTTCAAATCTCAGGGACAAATTCTAATATTTTTTTATGATTTTAAAGCAAAAGTCACTTTTGACTCAAAAAAACGATTTTTGGTTTTTAAATTCTCGCATAGTAAAAAGTACTCAGAATTTCGACTAATAATTTACATTTTTAGAAAGGTCAAACATCTGGCATTCTTACAAGTCCAATCTGGTCAAGAAATAGTGAAAATTGCCTGTAGGATCGTAATTTTAAAGACGTCATGATTTTATATTTCTTGCCCAATACTCGGCGAAGAACCGATTCTCCCCGACATTTCCCACCGCAGTAGTTTTTCCCCCGTCTCCATGGAGACCACCACGCTTCGGGTTTTAAATGTATTAAGAGCTTAGCATATGTATTGGATACATCGAGTGAAATAATTATATTTATGTGATATTTTAAATGGTTATTTTAATTTATGGATGTTTTAAATAATTTAAATGATTGTATTATGGTGGATTGAATTCTAGTGATGTATTTGAAATTATTATATTTATGGATTGGTGGAACGATATGGATGATTCATAGAATGATATGGATTTTATAAATGGATATTTGAATTTATGGATATTTTAAATGGAAGGAGGGTACGGTCTCTGTGGATGCCTCCCCCACTGGGTTCCGGTCCAAACTGGGTGAATAAAAAGAAAGTTATGGAGATTATCGCGGAGGGCGTGGTAGCCCAGTGGTTAGCGTGTGGGAATTTCACTCGTAAGGCCCGGGTTCGATTCCTTCCATTGCCAAAACTGCTGCCGTGTTCACGCGGAGTACGATCACGTTAAACATGTGGGTACGTAAGTCCTTCCGAGAAGTTGTTGGTAGAGGAAGGAGGGTAGGTCCCTGTGGATGCCTCCCCCACTGGGTTCCGGTCTAAATTGGGTGAATAAAAGAAAGTTATGAAGATTATCGCGGAGGGCGCGGTAGCCCAGTGGTTAGCGCGCGGGAATTGCACTCGGTAGGCTCGGGTTCAATTACCGCCACTGCCAAAACTGCCGTGTTCACGCGGAGTACGATCACGCTAAACATGTGGGTACGTAAGTCCTTCCGGGAGGTTGGTGGTAGAGGAAGGAGGGTACGGTCCCTGTGGATGACCCTCCCACTGGGTTCCGGTCTAAATTGGGTGAATAAAAAGAAGGTTATGGAGATTGTCGTGGAGGGCGCGGTAGCCCAGTGATTAGCGCGCGGGAATTGCACTCGGTAGGTCCGGGTTCGATTTCCGCCACTACTAAAACTACCGCTGTGTTCAGGCGGAGTACGATCACGTTAAACATGTGGGACCGTAAGTCCTTCCGAGAGGTTGGTGGTAGGGGAAGGAGGGTACGGTCCCTGTGGATGCCTCCCCCACTGAGTTCCGGTCTAAATTGGGTGGCACTTCCTGGCCGTCCAAACAGTTACCTTACACTTTTCTGGTAGGTCGCGCCAGCGAGTGCGCCATGGTTAGAATTGGCCACGGTCAGAATTTTCAAGGATAGCGAACAGGCTGGTCGCCAAAGCTTTTATACGGTTTTTGGCCTAAGGACAATTAAAAACCGAGTAAGTGTTTGCTTTTTACACGGTTTTTAGCCTAGGCACAATTAAAAACCGAATTAATCTTTGCTTTTTATAAGGTTTCTGCCTCATTATGCTGGATTGAATTGTGGCGATGTATTGTTTACATCGGGTGGTGGTTGGGACCACAATGCAAAAACTTAAACACTGAAGAAATAAAAAAATAAATAAAAATAAAGTTAAGGAGATTGTCGCGGTGCATTTATGCATCGGGTGGTGGTGGGGACAATCTTTAAAAAAAAAAAAAAATTTAAAACCGAATTAGTGTTTACTTTTTATAAGGTTTCTGGCTCATTATGATGGATTGAATTGTGGCGATGTATTGTTTACATCGGGTGGTGGTTGGGACTACAATGAAAAAACTTAATTGTGGCGACGTATTGTTGTGGCGTACTCTGTTGTTGTATTGTAAAAACTTAATTGTGGCGATGTATTATTTACATCGGGTGCTGGTTGGAACCACAATGAAAAAACTTAATCATTGATTGCTTTTTATACGGTTTTTGGCCTAAGGACAATTAAAACCCGAATAAGTGTTTGCTTTTTACACGCTTTTTAGCCTAGGCACAATTAAAAACTGAATTAGTGTTTGCTTTTTAAAGGTTTCTGGCTCATTATGCTGGATTGAATTGTGGCGATGTATTGTTTACATCGGGTGGTGGTTGGGACCACAATGAAAAAACTTAAACACTGAATAAATAAATAAATAAATAAAAATAAAGTTAAGGAGATTGTCGCGGTGCATTTATGCATCGGGTGGTGGTGGGGACAATCTTAAAAAAAAAAAAAAAATTTAAAACCGAATTAGTGTTTACTTTTTATAAGGTTTCTGGCTCATTATGATGGATTGAATTGTGGCGATGTATTGTTCACATCGGGTGGTGGTTGGGACTACAATGAAAAAACTTAATTGTGGCGACGTATTGTTGTGGCGTACTCTGTTGTTGTATTGTAAAAACTTAATTGTGGCGATGTATTATTTACATCGGGTGCTGGTTGGAACCACAATGAAAAAACTTAATCATTGATTGCTTTTTATACGGTTTTTGGCCTAAGGACAATTAAAACCCGAATAAGTGTTTGCTTTTTACACGCTTTTTAGCCTAGGCACAATTAAAAACTGAATTAGTGTTTGCTTTTTAAAGGTTTCTGGCTCATTATGCTGGATTGAATTGTGGCGATGTATTGTTTACATCGGGTGGTGGTTGGGACCACAATGAAAAAACTTAAACACTGAATAAATAAATAAATAAATAAAAAGAAAGTTATGGAGATTGTCGCGGTGCATTTATGCATCGGGTGGTGGTGGGGACAATCTTAAAAAAAAAAAAAAAATTTAAAACCGAATTAGTGTTTACTTTTTATAAGGTTTCTGGCTCATTATGATGGATTGAATTGTGGCGATGTATTGTTCACATCGGGTGGTGGTTGGGACTACAATGAAAAAACTTAATTGTGGCGACGTATTGTTGTGGCGTACTCTGTTGTTGTATTGTAAAAACTTAATTGTGGCGATGTATTATTTACATCGGGTGCTGGTTGGAACCACAATGAAAAAACTTAATCATTGATTGCTTTTTATACGGTTTTTGGCCTAAGGACAATTAAAACCCGAATAAGTGTTTGCTTTTTACACGCTTTTTAGCCTAGGCACAATTAAAAACTGAATTAGTGTTTGCTTTTTAAAGGTTTCTGGCTCATTATGCTGGATTGAATTGTGGCGATGTATTGTTTACATCGGGTGGTGGTTGGGACCACAATGAAAAAACTTAAACACTGAATAAATAAATAAATAAATAAAAAGAAAGTTATGGAGATTGTCGCGGTGCATTTATGCATCGGGTGGTGGTGGGGACAATCTTAAAAAAAAAAAAACTTTTTCGCTAAGCAGCATCGTTAAAAAGCGAGCTTGCCACTGTCAGGATTTTCAAGAGTAGCGAACAGGCTGGTCGCCAAAGGCGGCTAGTCTATATAATAAAAGGCAATGTCTGTGTGTCTGTCTTATACACTATACGTTTCGCGACCGCGCGTCGGAGAGCTACGAAATTTGGCAATCGGAGACCCGGGGGGGAGGGAAGGGGACACGTGAAAACCGATTTTTAAAACTTTAATTATTTTTTTATTTATTTAATGTTTTATGCGATTTCGACCGTTTTTTGCCTTTTTGCCGTTTTTTCTCCACGATCCAGACATCGTAGAAAAAAACAAATTACACCATCGGAAAGAGCAGAGAATTTCGAGTAAAAATATATCAATTTCAAATCTGAATTTCGATTTCTAATATTTTTTAAAGATTTTAAAACAAAAGTCACTTTTTGCTCAAGAAAACAATTTTTGGTTTTTAAATTCTCGCATCGTGAAAAGTACTCATAATTTCGACTAATAATTTACATTTTCAGAAAGGTCAAACATCTGGCATTCTTACAAGTCTAATCTGGTCCAGAAATAATGAAAATTGCCTTCAGGATCGCAATTTTAAAGACGTCATGATTTTAAATTTCTCGCCGTTCCGCTCGGCGTGACGCTTCGTTTCTCCCCCGCTGAAGCAGGGAAGGTGGTGGGTGGGGACGTCAAGGTGGAGGTGACGTCACGGTTCTGAATAGAGCGCCTTTGCTCTATATAAATTATTATATTTATATTTTAAATGATGGGACGATCTGGATTTTTTAAATGTATATTTTAACTTTTGGTTTATTTTAATTTTATGGATATTTTAAATGATGGAACAATGAAACAATGGAATGAGGATGATGGAATTAAGCATATGGTCATTTTAAATTGCAAATTAGCGCGCGGGAAGTTAGCGGTAGGCCCGGGTTCGATTCCCGCCACTGCCAAAACTGCCGCCGTGTTTACGTGGAATACGATCACGTTAAATATGTGGGTCCGTAAGTCCTTCCGAGAGGTTGGTGGTAGGGGAAGGAGGATACGGCCCCTGTGGATGCCTCCCCCACTGGGTTCCCGTCTAAATTGGGTGAATATGTAGAAAGTTATGGAGATTGTCGCGGAGGGCGCGGCAGCCCAGTGGTTAGCGCGCGGGAATTGCACTCAGTAGGCCCGGGTTCGATTCCCGCCACTGCCAAAACTTACGCCACGTTCACGCAGAGTACGATCACGTTAAACATGTGGGTTCGTGAGTCCTTCCGAGAGGTTGGTGGTAGGGGAAGGAGGGTACGGTCTAAATTGGGTGAATAAAAAGAAAGTTATGGAGATTGTCGCGGAGGGCGAAGTAGCCCAGTGGTTAGCGCGCGGGAATTGCACGCGGTAGGCCCGGGTTCGATTTCCGCCACTGACATGGAGTACGATCACGTTAAACATATGGATCCGTATGTTTTTCCGAGAGGTTGGTGGTAGGGGAAGGAGGGTACGTTCCCTGTGGATGCCTCCCCCACTGGGTTCCGGTCTAAATTGGGTGGCACATCCTGGCCGTCCAACCAGTTACCAGGCCCGGGTTCGATTCCCAAAATTGCCGCCGTGTTTACGCGGAGTACGAGCACGTTAAACATGTGGGTCCGTGAGTCCTTCCGAGAAGTTGGTGGTAGGGGAAGGAGGGTACGGTCTAAATTGGATGAATAAAAAGAAAGTTATGGAGATTGTCGCGTAGGGCAAAGTAGCCCAATGGTTAGCGCGCGGAAATTGCACTCGGTAGGCCCGGGTTCGATTCCCAAAATTGCCGCCGTGTTTACGCGGAGTACGATCACGTTAAACATGTGGGTCTGTAAGTCCTTCCGAGAGGTTGGTGGTAGGGGAAGAAGGGTACGGTCCCTGTGGATGCTTCTCCCACTTGGTTCCGGTCTAAATTGGGTGAATAAAAAATAAGTTATGAAGAATATCGCGGAGGGTGAAGTACCCCAGTGGTTAGTGCGCGGGATTTGCACTTGGTAGGCCCGGGTTCGATTCCCAAAATTGCCGAATAAAAATAAAGTTATGGAGATTGTCGCGGATGGCACGGTAGCCCAGTGGTTAGCGCGCGGGAATTTCACTCGGTAGGCCCGGGTTCGATTCCCGCCATTGCCAAAACTGCAGCCGTGTTCACGCGGAGTACGATCACGTTAAACTTGTGGGACTGCAAGTCCTTCCGAGAGGTTTGTGGTAGGGGAAGGAGGGTACGGTCTCTTTGGATGCCTCCCCCATTGGGTTCCGGTCTAAATTGTGTGACACTTCCTGGCCTTCCAAGCAGTTACCTTACACCTTTCTGGTAGGTCGCGCCAACGAGTTTGCCACGGTCAGAATTTTCAAGGGTAGCGAACAGGCTGGTCGCCAAAGGCGGCTAGTTAAAAATAAAAATTTTCTGATTAACCAAATTTGTCTAAGGGGGTCGTATAAAAATTTAAAAAGTGTAACTTTTTGAAAATGAATGGGCGGACTATTTCATTAACGTAGTCTTATTTACTACCTTACTTTCAACATTTTTGCAGTTTACATTGCCCACTTATCTCCAACGGGTAAAGAATTAAAACGCGTTTCAATCTTTTTGGGGCAGCCTGTATAGGGGAGGTATTATTTTTACAGAAATTTTCGATTTCGACATTTTGATGCCGATGTATATATTAGGACTTCCTGAACATATTTTGACAGTTTTACTTTTTTATACTATAGAACATAGTATAGAATAAGTATTGTTTATTGTTTTCATGAAAATTTTCAATTTCAAAATTTTGATGCCAATATATGTTTTGGGGCGTCCTGAACACGTTTTAACTGTTTTACTTTCTTCATACTATAGACTATATAGTACAGAGAAAGTACTGTTTTCATGAAAATTCTCGATTTTAAGATTTTAATACCAATATACGCTTTAGGATCTCCGGAACACCTTTTAACTAATTTTACTTTCTCATACAATAGAATACAATATAGAGAAAGTATTATTTTCACAAACATTCGCAAACTCTACCTTCGTAATGTGAGCCGTGGAAGAAATTTCGACCTCGCTCTTCCGCAGAATACCAATGATCATTAAAAATTAGTGTTACATGAATATCTAATAAAAATCCTAATTAATAAACGGATGACCCTAAGATCATAATTTTTGTTTAGGTAGAAGTGTTGAAGGCCCAGACCACACGACCAACCCAAGGGTTTATGGTAACGAGTTGTGTGGCCGGTTAGGTAGAAGTGTGTTACAGTGAATTTAGTTCCTTTCAAGATGGATTGTTATTCAATTATTCTACATCGGAATCTTGAAATCAATTTCGTCTTCATGGGAAGTACATGTTTATTAACGAAAGTCCTAGATTCATTAATATGTGATCAGGTTAGAGACTCACTATATAATACAAAATTTCAAAAATTCTTTTTAAATACTACAAAATGAAAAGTATGTGTTAGATATTACCTGGATGGTAGAATGGAATAGTGGTGGCATATTGAGCTCAAATTGTTAAAATCAAGTTGGATTCGCAGTTCCATATATTTTTCAACGAAAGCCATAGATTCATGAATATGTGAGCAGGCTATAAACTCGCCATGTAACGCATAATTTTAGGATTTTTTTTTTAAATATAACTAAATGAAAAATATGTGTTAGATATTACCTGGATGGTAGAATGGAATAGTGGTGGCATATTGAGCTCAAATTGTTAAACTCAAGTTGGATTCGCAGTTCCATATATTTTTCAACGAAAGCCATAGATTCATGAATATGTGAGCAGGATATAAACTCGCCATATAACGCATAATTTCAGAATTCTTTTTAAATATAACAAAAAATGAAAAATATGTGTTAGATATTACCTGGATGGTAGAATGGAATAGTGGTGGCATATTGAGCGCAAATTGTTAAACTCAAGTTGGATTCGCAGTTCCATATATTTTTCAACGAAAGCCATAGATTCATGAATATGTGAGCAGGATATAAACTCGCCATATAACGCATAATTTCAGAATTCTTTTTAAATATAACAAAAAATGAAAAATATGTGTTAGATATTACCTGGATGGTAGAATGGAATAGTGGTGGCATATTGAGCGCAAATTGTTAAACTCAAGTTGGATTCGCAGTTCCATATATTTTTCAACGAAAGCCATAGATTCATGAATATGTGAGCAGGATATAAACTCGCCATATAACGCAAAATTTCAGATTTTTTTTTAAATATAACAAAACGGAAAATATGTGTTAGATATTACCTGGATGGTAGAATGGAATAGTGGTGGCATATTGAGCGCAAATTGTTAAACTGAAGTTGGATTCCCAGTTCCATATATCTTTCAACGAAAGCCATGGATTCATGAATATGTGAGCAGGATATAAACTCGCCATATAACGCATAATTTCCGAATTTTTTTTAAATATAACAAAATGAAAAATATGTGTAAGATATTACCGGGATTTTGGAATTGCACACGGGTGGCATACTGGGCACAAATTAGGAGACTCACATTCTATTCCCAGTTCCATATATTTTTGAACAAAAATCATAGCTGTATTCGCATGTGAGCAATATATAGACTCACCATATGATGCAGAATTTTAGAATTTATTTTTAAATACAATAAAAATGAAAAATATATGGTTATATATTACCTGGATGGTGGAATGTCATGCGGTAGCATAAATTAACGCAAATTATGAGACTCATTTGCAATTCCCAGTTTCAGACAACTTTGATTTTAAAGTGAAAAAAAGGAGCGCTGATAAAAAAAAATAGTATACAGTAGTTTTCGAAACGAGTTAAGACTTCCGGTCTTGTTTCGAAAGTACCAAAATTTCAGGAATAGTGTAACATACATTATAAGAGACGGGTGGCACACTTTAAGGAATGAATTCCATTCGTGAAACTGGAAATGGAAGTTCTCAGTGAACCCCCACTCCCCACTGTCCTCCGGAATTCGACACAGGATCCAAATCAGTCATGATCCATAACAGCACTATTTATAATAGATCCTGGGAAATAAATGTTTCAAGGAAAAATCTGCCTTAAAAACAATAATATTTCGAAATATTTTTCACCAAAAGTAAAATATAATTTCATGTGATATAATTAAAGAATTATAGCTTCATACCGTCAAAATATAATAATACCGCCAAAAGTATAACAATATCAATTTTGCCGTATTGTCAGAAAATATTTAGAAAGGGCAGGTATGCAAAACGATGATTTCGGTCTGTCAGCAGCCAACGCTTAACGATCCCAATAGAATGCATTATTAATGCTGATGAGCCGAATCTGCTGAAAGAATATTCTGGGTCTTGTACACAAATTGTTCCTAAGTGTATATTTCTAAATTATACAGGATATATTCCACAAGCTAAAAAATAAACGTATTAGGGCTGTTTTAAATGATACTGCAAAAAACAGAACCAAATAACTAGAAATTTGTTTTTGCAATTATTCATTACTTTCTGTACTTTCACAGCGTGTGGAAATGCATGATTACTTAGAAAATGTATGAAATATTAAGCGTTTCATATTTTAACGTCTCGTTTATAGCATTCTATAGAATTCCTAGGCATTATATGCAATTCCTAATTTCACACATTGATCATAACATATACCCACTGTTGCAAAAAAAATATATGCACCCATAAAAGTTAAGGTACACCAGCGAAACTCGACAGGCAAACGCCGTTTTAGAAGGTATGCAAATGATCAAACTGTAAGTACCAATTATGTTATATGGGACGTAGGATTAGGTGTCGATGTCCATTAAGACGTCTACCACAGATTCGGTCAACCTCCCGCGACAACCTATAGGTTTATGCCGACTAAGAGGGGAGGAAGCACAAGCAAAATCCACTTCCGGCAAAGTCGTAGCCGTGGGCCACGTACTCGATGGGATCATTCACCGGGTAGGGTCCCAAAGAACACCCGCCAAGCCCGACCCCAGCCACCTTCCGGATCTTGGCTCAGGTCATGAATAGACGCAGTCCAGTGGTCTCGGACACCCGGAAGTGTCGTGGCCTGATAGACTCGCTGGTTCGACGGCCAGTTCATCGTCTACCAGGTAATCCGATTAATATGCCCCCAGAGTCTGAGGATCAAGACTACAGAACCAACATCCGTAATCACCATCTCAGGGTGGTCCGCCCCGGGGGGGGAGACGCCTACCACAGACGCTTCATAGACAGAGCCGTATGGATTGGTACCGAGCTCGGTCAGCTTACAGTGCAAGATTGGAGGCATGTTGTCTTTAGCGGCATGTTGTCCAGCTTTTCTGCCAGTGTTGATGAGCGCCGTATACGTGCCTGGAGAAGGACTGGCCAGCGTACCGATCCCGCATTTGTTATCGAACGGCATACGACCATCACACGATGTGTAACAGTCTGGGGGAGCCATCTCGTGGGAAAGCCGACCTGCTCTAGTTGTGCTGCAAGCCAATCAGACGGCTAGTCAGTACATCGACGATATTCTGCAGCCGCATATTCTGCCTATGCTGTCAAGCCACCCAGGTTTCAGTTACCAACAAGACAGTGACCGACCACATACTACACGGGTTTCTCAACAATCGATATCGAAGATTTAATACCCTTCCATGGCCATCCAGGTTCCTAGACCTATCAGCAATAGAACACATCTGGGACATGTTGAGACCGCGATTATAGCTTTCTCAGAATACATTCGTGGCATAATCTGACGCAGAAGCATAAACAACTTAATTTACTCTATACCGCCCCGAATATCGGCTTGTATAAATGCGAGGGAATATTTACATGCTTACTAAAATGTCAACTCCTTGTTGCCACCATATTTTAATAAAATTATTTTGTCTCCCAAATTTTAATCATTTGCATATATCCTTAACTGATACATACATACAGAGTTTTGCGGTTGTAGCTCCATTAGATATGGGTGCATATATATTCTTCTGCAACAGTGTGTATATCCTCTTTCACAATTGTAAAGGATGCATTCATTGTGCATTATTTTTGTATAGATAGATTTACGCTAGAAAGCTTTTGTATAGCTAGATTTATGCATTAAAGCTAGATTTACAGCGACAGTGTCTCTATTAAAACTAAAAATTCTAAACAAGTTGAAGACTATAACAATTATGTTTAATTATAGAAAAAATCATTATTAAAAATATCTACAAGATTTAAATGTTATCAGCCGAAATATGTATAAATTGTACATGTGGTTACTCCCACATTTGTCCCCTCCCATTTTTAGTGGCACTTTGAAGTAGTATTTATTTTCAATAAATATGAAGATGGGGATTTTAAGCAGATGGTTCCATTTAAAACCATTATGTCCGCGGCTGCTAAAATGACTAAAGAAAAATACGGAAATTTAAGTAGCTTTTCGGTGTGGATTTTATAATTGCACGAATTCTGCTATTTTAAATATAAATTTTATTTTATTTTATTAATTACCTTACAGATCATATGTATAATTTTATGTAAAGACAATTATTTGGATAGCCCTTAGTTAAACCCAAAATGAATAACATGTTTCTATCTAAGAATATGATATTATGAAATTTTAAAAGTAAAATTGTTTTGCGTAACGTCGATATAAATCGATAATATTTTAATGGTATGTTTTATGTATAACGTAATTTCAATCAATTGCCGATACTCGATTTGTTGATACAAGATGCTTGAAATCCAGAGAACTGCGCTGTATACAGCCGCGGTTAATGTAGGAAGACAGTACATTTAACCGCGGTCTGCAGGAACCAAATAACATTTGTAAACTATGTTGTTTTGTAAACACTGTACGCGGATTGTCGCGTTGCATGAATATTCAACGAGTAAGGTTGTTTGAAATCCCACCGTAGTTAATTTAAAGGAAATGACCAGTACTTTACTAATTTGTAAAGAGATTTAAACAGTATATACACTACACGCTGTTTCAAAATAATTTATGCCCCCATAGGAAATTGAGCTAAAGCAGCGAAACTCAGCAGGTATGTATCGTTTGAAGAAAAGTGCAAATGTTTAGATATTGGGAGCAAATAAGTAAATAAAAAGTTTAAAAGAAATAATGGCAACTAGACGAAGACTTTTAGTAAGTGGAAAATACTCTCCTGACACCTATATGAGCCGATATTCGGCGTGGAGAGTCAAATAAATTATATCCCTCTGCGGAAGATTCTGCCACAAATGTTGCAACTGGTCAGCTAATTCCGTGGTATTCAGACAGGCTGAAATTGGCGTCCCAGCATGTCTCAGACATGGTGATAGGTTTGGAGACATGGATCTACACACCATGTTTGATGGGGCGCGGTAGCCCATTGGTTAGCGCGCTGGAGTTGCACTCGGTAGGCCCGGGTTCGATTCCAGCCACTGCCAAAACTACCACCGTGTTCATGCGGAGTACGATCACGTTAAACATGTGGGTCCGAAAGTCCTTCCGAGAGGTTGGTGGTAGGGGAAGGAGGGTACGGTCCCTGTGGATGCCTCCTCCACTGGTTTCCGGTCTAAATTGGGTGGCACTTCCAGACCGTCCAAACAGTTACCTTACACCTTTCTGGTAGGTCGGACGGTCTGGGTTTCAACACCATGTTTGATGGTCGTGTGACGCTCGATCACACGCTTTGATCGAAGTACGCGATCAGAACGCTGGACAGTCCTCCTTTACACAAGTATGTGGCGGTCATCAGCACTGAGAGAGAAGGGAGATTCGTCGCTAAAAACAACATATTTCCAATCGGGCACAGCCTAGGCTGGCCAAACTCATCATTCCCGACAGATGAGCTGCGTTGAGAGTTGAGTGGTAGGCGCCTTAATGGACGTCGGCACCTAATCCAACTTTCTGCCATTCATATCCTAATAGTATATATTGATACAGGATGCATGGAAGATGACAAATGCCTTCGAATGTCGGATAGTCATGCCATTGGCGTGGGAATGGCTCCTCTCCTAACTGCACGATCCTCTCGAGCAGTTGTCTGTCTGGGGTTTTCTGAGTTTCTGCAGCAGTTACATGTGATTTCTCTAATCCATTGTTTCTAACAGCGAGCAACTACCATATCACCCCGACCAAGATGACGGCAGATACGTCTCTTGGACCAAGTAGCTTCCCTTAGGCCTACGATGCGACTTCTTTCTAAATCCGGCAATTATTCGTAGTGCCGTCGAGTACGTTTCGAAGACATTTTTGTCGCATGTAATCACAACCAGTTTGGTTTCTTTCATCGTGGACTACAATTTCATCCGTGTTTTGTGAAAAACTCTCTCGCTCTCTCTTGCATATAGTGTTCAGTTTGAACGCTTTCGTTATTTTTTCCATTTGTCCATCTGTCTGTATATCTAGTAAAACATCTTTGGCTAGGTGAACTGTTGCGAGTCCTACTTGTCCTTTCATAAAAAGGAGGACATTTTTGAACAAAAATTTGTCCACATTTGTTCAAAAATGTGGACAAATTTTTGAAAAAAATTGTGCACATTTTTTTTTCAAAAATGGTGGTAACTGGAGGAAGAGTTTTAATAAGTGGTAAATTTTTACCTGGCAGCTGCACAAGCCGATATTCGGTGTGCCTTGTAGTCAATTCAGTTGCTTATTCCATCTGAGGAAGATTCTGCGACAAATGTTGAAACTGGTCAGTTAATCCGTGGTATTCTA
Organism: Amaurobius ferox; assembly: GCA_951213105.1. NCBI lineage: Eukaryota > Metazoa > Arthropoda > Arachnida > Araneae > Amaurobiidae > Amaurobius > Amaurobius ferox. The sequence goes on along the minus strand of OX578139.1, from coordinate 40,523,107 downwards.
AGAAGGCTATAATTGAGGTCCCAACAATGTCCCAGATGTGGTGATAGGTCTGGAGACCTGGGTGCACACACCACGTGTGATGGCCGTGTGCCGCTCGTTAACGAATACACTATCGGAATACTGGCCAGTCATCCTGTACACACGTAGGCAGCGGTCATCAGCTATGAGAGAGAAGCGGGATTCGTCGCTAAAAACAAAATGCCTCCAATCGGACACTGTGCAAAATGGACACATATCCAGGCGACTCTGCTATATTGAGGAGTTAGTTGTAAGGGCCTTATTCTACGTCGACAACTAATCTCACCTTCTGTCATTCATCTCCTAATAGTATCCTTTGATGCAGGATCCATGGAAGATCGCAAACGCTTTCGAATGGCTGACAGAGACGCCATTTGCGTAGACATGGCTCCTCCCCTGACTGTATAAACGACATTTTAGAAAATTCAAACACTATTTGAATTTTCTAAAATGTTTATATAAAATTACATAAATTGACAACATTCAAACGTTACTTTTAACAAGGCCATATTGGCATGTTTCTAATTGTTATTCACATTTCTAAAATATACGTTAAATTTATTGAAACTTTAACTCATTTTTTTTTAATTTTCCCTCTAATCTATATTTAAAACATATTTTAATACTTACCAGTTTAGATGCCCGCAACTAGTGATTTAATTTCTTAGCTGCTACTTTCTGTGCTGACTTTTTTTAGCAGTCATATTTTAGAAGCCACAGCTAACGATAGATATGCCCATTGCGCAGGTGCAGGAAATCCGCGAACGAGAAATGCTCAACTAAGTCAGGAAAAGGAAAATGGTATTCTCAATAGGGTCGTTTTTACCATCAACAAAGTATAGGCAATTGCTGGAAGCCATCAATTATTAAGAGGCGTATTACCTTATTCTCATTCACATTCTGTGTAATTTGTTTCAATAGCTATAATCCTTTCCTAGTATGTAGTACTTTAGGCACTCAACTGTGTAACCTTAGGAAATTTACTTTTCAGTATTAAACGCATTCTTACATTCCCTATATTTAGGCTAATTGCAAGAAAAGTATTACAACAGGGTCGAGTTTTAGAAATATAATTTCCGTTAAATTTACACATTTTGTCGATGTTATAACACGATTCAACAATTTTCGAGTTGCACCAGTTTTCTATTGTATATATGCGTGTGTGGTGCACATATCCGGACAATTTAAATGCAATGTAAGTCGTTGCCAACTATAACTCAAGAACTAACCGAATGTCATCATATTTACAGTTGGTGATTTACTCTAATTTCCTGTCAATTATAGTTTCCTAACAATTAAAAAAACGAGCAGAAGTGGTTTAAAAAACATAAAATAAAGGATAAAATGCATTAGGGTGGGTCGAATTTTTATTTTTTTTAATCAAAATCACATGTTGTGCGAAAAGTTATATATCGGTATCAAATGTTTGCGATTTTTTTAATCAAAATATATTACGACCTTCCGCCATCCTTTGGAAATATAAAGCTCAATATTTTTTTTCTTTACTTATCAGAATTTTTAATCCCATGTACTGGATATGATTACTTAGTAAGACCTTTTGTTCGTTAAAAAATATTTTGATATCGTATAATATTTAAGCCCCCCCCCCCCCACACTAGAGTTAATAATTGCTAGAACACGAAAACACGTGGAATATAAAGGGAAAAATCCTTTCAAATATACTTCGCGTGATGATTAGATTATGAATTACAATGTGAACATTCCTATATGCCATAATCGGAAGTATGTGTAGTGTGTTGAATATAAAAAATCATTTTATGTAAATAGCAATTTCAAAATTTAAATAAATTGGCTGGGTGTCTCGCAGGCTGGCTGATGAGGAAACGTCCTAGTTTAGCTCTCAAACAATTTCTAGTAAGGTTGCAAGTATTTCCAAGGAATGGTATATTGCAAGCAAAAGCGTCCACTTCGACGATAAGAGCTTGCAATTTCATCCCAATAGCTCAACGGTAGAGTGTCAGCTGGCCAGTTCGGAGACCCGGGGTTCGATTCCCAGTTGAGTCAGCACGGTACTTTACAACTTTATAAGAAAGTTCTGGGGATACTAACTTTGTAAGGAAAATTAGGTCTATCAGTAGTAAAGTGAACATATCAGATCGAATAAAAATAATATCAGCACCCTAAAAAGATGAATAAATTAACTGAAATGTTGCTCAACTCAACTTTCACATACTAGAATTCACTTTTTTTTCTTTTTTTTACATTTGACAAGTACATTTTTGAAAAATCGGTATCCTGGACCCAAATGATTACAAACTATGTACTTGTAACCTTCACTTTAAAGGGCTTGGGAAAATATTTCGATTGATACCATATTTGCAACGTACCCCACCGGGGTAACTTACCCCCCACGAGAGGAGGGGCTAATAATATTATCAACAAAATAAATTGTTTCGTAGCTATTTTCATAACAATAATTGACACTATGAAGTCTCATCATTAAGCCGTAAATAAACCCTTTTATGCATGATTATGTCAGATTTTGTCCTAAGCTACCATATTAAAAAAATATAAAATTTCGAAATTTTTGCTCTAATTTCAAACCATTCTATATAGTTCTAGATCTTTTGACAACAAAGCACGATATAAAGTTTCGTGAAAAATCCATTTAATATTTGTGGCTTTTATCGTGTACACAAGACATCGGCCACAGACATTAGGCGCCGGCCACTCATCTTGCTGCTCTAAGTCCTTGGACGAGCCGAGTGGTCTGGGCTTTCGACAGACATTAGGCAGACATTAGGCAGACGAACATCTCTCCAAAAATATTCAAAACGTATTTAGGAGGTCCTTAAACCATACATTGACATTAAAATCTCGAAATCAAAAATTTTCGTGTAAATAATATTTTCTCAATACTACGCATGAAAATGTAAAAATGAAACAGCCAACTCTGTAACAAAGCACGACAGCCAATACGAAAAATAGTTGTTGAGTATTGTCTAATGAGAGCGATACGAACTGTCAAATAACTGTCACAGAAAAATTAAAACTCTCACAGAAGGCATTTATTTGACACATTATCAAATTGGCGAATGTCAGTTCTATTCAGGAATGCTGAAATAAATATCACTTATACGCACAGGAATCTAATATACAGAATGTTCAAAATGCCTTCTGTGATTATCAATTCATATATAAATTCGAGAAAGAATATGCCCGCTTACTTTGAAAAGCATTGCAGGTTACAGTCTTTCACGATACGACTATTTGATAGATATTTATTGCCTTCCATCTGTATTCCTTGTGTGAATACATGATGACCATTCCTACTAAATATTCCACAACTTTGTAACTGACATTTTAATTTTGCCGTGCTTTTTTGTTGCCTATTTCATTATCCAAACTTTTGAAATTCTCCTCTAGGGGGCGCTGCAGTCATTTTTATTCAATCAGGTATGGCCATTTTACGAAAGATAGACCTAACATGTACACTTTTTAGAAAGTTATTAGGTTGTGTAAGCGCTCTCAATTTATTATGAATCAGTCACTATTAAGAGGGTAACCAACCTAAGAACATGACAATATATAGTTTTCCGTAAATATGCAAGATGAACATAGAGTTGTTTGGATCCAAATTTCATTATCTCGACTTTCATCTGTCTGTCCTCCCAATAGAATGCATGAATAATAAATACTTATGAGCCATATTTGCTGACACAGCATCGTCCGCTTCGTATACAAATTTCAATTAAACGCATCTGTTCCTTCTAAATTGTATGGGCAGACTCCAAAATCTGATGTGGGCAGCAAATGACTTTCCCTACATACTCAAATTACTTTTCTCTTCAACGGAATTAAATCCAATTCGTTAATACAGCAGTAAATTATTTTTGATTTAAATAATAAAAAATTGTATATAAATAAATTGTATCAAAATTGCAATTTTGATTGGATTATATCCATTACGGCTTTTGGGTTTAAAGATTACGAGGATTATAATTATTTTTATATTCTTACGTTAGTTTCATTTTGGTGAAAGATATTTCAAATCCGTAGTACGGGTATATCTTCTAATACACCGGTGTAATCTTCTAATCTACGAAAATATAAGTAGCACCGGTATATCTTCGAATCCACGTGAATATAAGCAACACGGGTATATCTTCTAATATAATTTTAGCGCTTTTATTTTGGCATATATTGATTCCATTTCATACTTTCTGTAAATTTGCTTACAAACGAGATCAGTGTATTTTATTCTTCATATCTGCCTGTAAAGATAATTTTGAATAGCGAGAACATACATTCTTAAACTTCTGTTTAGGAGCTTCAATTTAAATATTTTAATATAATGTTTTGAATAACAATGTCATCTATAGGAATTTGCACATTATTGTGGATTTTAAGTTTCTTTATACTGCATATTCCGTACGATGAAGGGGTATACTGCTAGTATAATCTGGGATTGCCCCCTCCCCCACCTTCCAAATAAAAGCAACCGTGGACCTATTTAGCGCTTATCAACATGAAATACTCAATACCTACAGTGCCAGAAAGAAAACTTGTTATGTATCTCAATTTTGCAAATCCTTATGCAAACAATCCTATCACGCAGCCGGCATCAAAAGTCTTAAAGATTGATATCAGACTGTAGCAAAAGGTTTTAAAACGGCCATGATCATACTCACAAAACCACACAGGGGCAGAGTATACCTCAAAATTAGGCTTATACTCTCTATATAGGTATATAACCCACGAGCCAGTTTCACAACCTTGTGAAACTGCTTAGTATTTAATAAGTGGGATACAAGCTGCAAAACAGAAATTAATTCGCCAGTCTCTAGAAAAATTCGCAATTATATGGCATATAGAAAGTCCTTGAAGGGATTTCCTTGAAGGTATTGGTTAATCCATGCTGCAAAGCGGCGTATACAACGTGCGAAACTAGTCCATGAATGCTGCAACCTGCTATCTTTTTATGCAGTCCTGACGTTTGAAAAAAAGCCTTATGGGCAGGTTCTGTGGCAACCGAAAATATATAAGATAAAAGCTTAAAGTTTTAATTATAAAATTCATTTAAGGAAATTATTATTTTAATATTAATATTATCAATTTGACATGGCCGTTATTCTCATATAGTGGAATTATATTTAATGTACATTGCTATGTTGTGCCGCTAAAAACCCTCCAATTATTTTACCTTTCGTGTGTGTGAGTCCAGTAAAGGAATATTATTAAATTATTACAAAGATTAGACCAATTTAAACTTAGCAATAACATTTATTAAAGATACAAAATACCTATTCAATTCCAATACATTAACTACTCTTCCTATTAATTATTGATTAAGATAGAATGTGAGAGGAGAGCATGCGAGACCCTGAACCATATACCTAACGTATTTATTAACCTGTGGATGACTGATGAACACATGCCTTCAATCTGGGCCTTGTTAGCAGCACTTGGTCAATTTCGTCAGTAGTTACACGCATCAACTCGAAGTGTAATGCCCACTCGTAATTTCATTGAATACTGCTAACTCAAACACTCCACTTATTTCATGCTATTAGGCGGTTCTATCCACAAGTCATCATAACATATCTGCACCAGTCAACTCTAAACAACTAAATAACAATACTTTAATTATTGGTATTTAATTAAGGTATTGATATCATCTTTAGGAGGCAATTTGTGATTAAATTCCGTGGTTCAGATTTAACATGAAATTTATGGAGTATTCTTATTGTGGAAAACTGTGTGTTCATTTATTTTTGATGCAAATATTTTTAATCTCTTTTACATACTTATTTCGCATACGAATTTTCGGAAAAAGGGAAAGAGCCATCTCCAGAGTCAGAAATGAAAATCTTTAGTGCCCCCTTTCTCCCTAACCTCCTCTGGATTTTAATACAAAATGTTTGCCAGCAATAATTTTTGGATTATTATTATTTTCTAAACACACATTAACTAAGCGCATAAAATTCGCCATCTTCAATAAGCTGTTGCCAATTTGTAAAATAAAACTTTTAAAGATTTTTTAAGATCAATTTTAAGAGAGTAATTTATAACCAAAGGCTCATAAAAGGATATATTTTTTTCCCATTTTGATACTGATTATTATAAAAATATACAAAACGTTGAGAAGATAAAGTGGGGGGAAGACTTAAATTAAGTACTAATGGGACCTAAAGTAAGAAAGATGGGTGGAGACTCAGACGGCCGGAAGTTTTAAATTGTTCTGTAGTTATATATTTTTGTCAATCCGGACATATCGATCCCCCTTAAAAACAGATTTTCCCAGTGTAACTGTAAAAAATTAACTGTGTGGCTAAACTCGACATTTTCATACTAGAATCCATTTTTAAATAACTTATATATATTTTTTTTTTCCAAGAAAGTGTTTGAAAAATATGTATTGTTGGGTCACATGATCACAATTATAGCATATATACCTTCACTTAAAAACATATTTCGGTTGATGCCAGGTTTGACGATGTACCTCTCTCGGGAGGGGGGAGGGGGTAACTTCCCCCCTCTCCCCAGAAGGGGGCTAATGATGTCACAAATACATAAACGTACCGGAGTTATTTTTCACTACAATCAATCAAACTGTGAAGTTTCGTGATCATAGAGCCATAAATAATCTTTTTTTTTTCGCAGAATTATATTTTGTCCTATGCTGCCTTGTTAAGGAAAGATAAAATTTCGAATAAATTTCGAAGTTTTCACTCGAATTTAAAAAAATAAATCTATCTAGTTCTGGAGTTTTCGTTAACAAAACTGGATAAAAAGTTTCGTGAAAATTCATTTATTATTTGTGGCCGCTATTACATACACAAGAAATCGATCACAGACAGACAGACGTGCATCAATTTAAAAATTTCAAAACATTTTCAGGAGGTTCTACAACATATATTGGCATCATGCCAACGGCCCTACCGTGCTCATAACACTGGTTCTCGTTAGATCACCGAAGTCAAGCAGCTTGATTTCGGTGGGGGACAGCTTGACTTCGGGTTTGTTGGGCGCGGTTAGTACTTGGGTGGGTGACCACCTGGGAACACCGCGTGCTGTTGGCAGATTTCGGGCGCGGTAACCCGGTGGTTTGCGCGGTGGATTTGTACGCTGCCACAACTGTCGCCGTGTTCATGCCGAGTACGAGCACGTTAAACATGTGGGTCCGTAAGTCCTTCCGAGAGGTTGGTGGTAGGGGAAGGAGGGTACGGTCCCTGTGGATGCCTCCCCTACTGGGTTCCGGTCTAAATTGGTTGGCGCTTTCCGGCCGTCCAAACAGTTACCTTACACATTTCTGGTAGGTCGGACGGTCTGGCTCTCAACAACAACATATATTGGTATCACATCTCGAAATCGGAAAATTTTCTTGAAAACAGTACTTTCTTCATACTAATATCTTATATAAAAGTAAAAATATAAGATCTTAGTTGAGTCATTATATATATTTATTTGTGCATCTAAAATTTGATGCCTGTAATGCGACAGAATTTTAAAGTTAATAATGACCCTTTCTATCATATACGTTCCAAATTCTAATTTTTTACTTTTTTTTCCATTCTATGTTAGAAGACATTATTTATTCTATTTATATCTGTATTTTAATTAACACAAGTTCGCCTTTAACATTTGAAACGCCCAAATATGAAGTTTAATTCTAACTTATTTTTTATAATTTGCTTAATTTGATTCATAATAATATAAAACTAATACCGACGCAAATTCAGCTCTTTGTAAAATAATATACAGAGACGGCGATACTTTGAATAATTAGAAGATTAAATTTTGCAATTAGAATATTGTGTACGTTTTAATTACTTTCGCCTGGAATATAAGAAATGTAATTATTCACGTGAGGTTTTTAATGAAGCTTCTGCCAACATTAATGTCATTTAATACTCTATTCAGTTTAAAAACCCATATTCTTTTTACTTTTTTCTTCCTTTTGGGAAATTATTTGATGGTGCATTTATTTTGTAATCCACGTGGATTAAAACATAATTAGCTTAATTTAAAAGAAAAAATGTCTTATTGTGATTCATAAATGGATTTCGTTTTCGAGTCGAATTTTACCTCTTTTTTTTTCGCCTGTGACTGGTCAGCACACATTATTTCCGTACAAGACAAATTTTGAAAGAAATTCAGACACGGAAAAACACGATGCTTAATAAACAAAAATATTTGGTGTTCTCTAATATAAATAATAACATTTTCATATATACATGTTTGGATTTTGAAATTGCTTATCTAAACAAGAACAATTCTTATCTAAAAAATCTGATGTGGGCAACACATGACTTTCCTTATATAATGCAATGAATTGACAACTTTTACAGTTAAAAAAATTTTATTCTTATAGCAGATACTTATATCCTTTCCAAGATATTGAATTTTCTTCAATTAGTCGTCATTTTCATTGATTTGGAGTCATTTTTATTAATTTGGCGAGATTTTTGTTAATTTGGCAACAATTAAAATGTCGTCAAGTTGGCGATATTCCGCCAAAATCTCGCCAAATTCGCTGCCAAAATCTCGCCAAGCGTTATGGACGGAGAAATAAGTTATTCTTACAGCAGATAAATGACTATTGGCGTTCAAATACAAAAGTATTACTCAAAGTATCTTTTTTCATGAATGGAAAGAGCTAGATCCACGAGAATGATGTCACCCAATTTATCGCATGGTATTACATATGAAAATAGACCATGTTTCTCAATAGGAATTTTTTTTTTATTTTATATAACATATAACTTTTTGATAATTTTTTGTAAAAATGTGCAATATCTCGAGAACGGTTCATGTTAGCGCTCTAAAATTTATGTCAATCGATTTCTAATGAAAAATTACATAAGAAATGTCTATTTGCGCAACTTTATTAACGGTTTTGATTTTTTGACGATTTTTTCAAAATTTCACTCGGAAATTTAGGGTGTTCTGAACATTCGATTGCGTATTAAAACAATAGGCTGCCAATGTTTACGGATTGTGAATTTTGTACCAAATTTCGTTCGAATAGGTCCATTCGTTCGTCAGTTATTGTCTCCACAGATTCACTGACACACACACACACACACACACACACACAGACATCACTTCAAAAATGTTCGATTCGTGATCAGGGATGCTTGAAACGTGCTCTCCCGTCGAACACTCAAATTCGAATTTTCGACCCCGTCACAATACTTTCCTTATACATTATATATATAAGGAAAGTAAAAATGGAAAATTCTCATTCTTTCTAAGAAATAGATTTTTCTTTTCGAGTCAAATTTTACCCTTTTTTTCCCTTGTGACTGGTCGGCACACATTATTTCCCTACAAGACAAATTTCGAAAGACATTCAGACAGGGAAAAACAAGATGCAAATACTGGTAAAATATTTGGTGTTCTCTAATATAAATAATAACATTTTCAAATATACATGTTTGGATTCTGAAATTGTTTGTCTAAACAAGAATAATTCTTATTCAAAATTGGAAATATCTCATTCTTTTAGAGTTACTGTTTTTTTTACTCTAATAATAATTACTCTTACATTACCCTAGTTTGTATTTTAATTCCTTTTTCCATTGATATTATTTAATGATAAACAAAAAAGTTAATATTACTGATTTATTAAATACATTTTAATAGTCAAAATTGTAAAGAACGTTGCTGCTCCAACTGGAAACGGAACTATGGATCTTCGCAGTGGCCTGCCGACTGTCTTCGGTTGAGCTACTGGGACTGAATTGCAAGTTCTTATAGTCGAAGTGAACTCTGGTTTCTTCGCTCTTTTAATGTCAAAGTGACGTGCAATTTGACAATCTTGATGGAAGAAATATTGTTTTAGGATATAGATGGTTTAGGACGTCCTGAACCCGTTTTGTCTATTTTTAAAGTGATGTCCGTTTGCCTGTCTGTGATCAATTTCTTGTATACATCATAGTGGCTGCAAATATTAACGGAACTCCGGAAAACTTTATTCGACTTTGTCAACGAAAAGTCTAGAACTAGAAAGCATTTTTTGCAAATTGAGTGTCAACTTTGAAATTTATTCGAAATTTTAGATTTTTTTAACATGACAGCACAGTACAAAATTTAAAATGATAATGCACAAAAAGAGTAATTTATGATTCAATGATCACGAACCGTAGTAGTTTCATTCATTATAATGAAAATCAACCGCGGTATAATTTCTGTGTTCCTTCGCTGGGAGTGGGGGTGGGGGGCACGTTTTTGTCAAACTTAGTATTAATCAAAATATTTTTTTCAAGCCCTTTAAAATGAAGGTTGACATGTTAAAATTATAATCATTTGGACCAACGATATTAATATTTCAAAATGTTTCTTGTAAAATTAAAAAAAAATAATGTCACAAGCTACTTAAAAATGAATTCAAATGTGAGAAAGTCGAGTAGAACCACACTCCAGCTAATTATCTCAAGTTAGCCTCCTGAACTACTATTTTAACCCATGTTAGTATCCTGCGTGGCAATAACATGTCCAGCAAAAATATTGGGGTGTGGGGGCGTTGAGGTTGGTAATAAAATATCTTGTTTCCCATTTCTCCAAATATCATTTCCATGAACTTCAATGGATTCTGGTGGGTCCTTGAGTAGTTATGACCCCAAATCTTCCCTCACGGATTCGCCCTTGCTGAGTGGTCGTTGGTCTCCCGACTTGAAATCGAATATGGCACTTAATATGCCTTAATCCGTGTTAATCTACTAGATCACTTTCATAACCCCAGCATCACTGCATGAACCTGCAAGGTTAATTCGTTCGGGGGGCATTGTAAAGAACATGGCTGCCAAAATCACAGATCTTCGTACTAACAGCCGCCAATTGAGTTATTGAAGCAGAATTTCAAGCTCTTATCGCGAAGTGAACTCTGCAGTGTTAACAAGACATATTTCAGCATTTTGAAGATGTCCCTGCTGATCTTGAAATCCTATTGGTTTTTGTTTTGTCTTCAAATGAACTTGATTTTCTTGCTATATAGCGTTTAACTTAAAAATGTTCCAGATACATCAGCATACGAAGCAATTTTAACTAGTTTTAGAACTCAATGATTTTTTTTCAATTTTTAAAGAATATACAGTACATTTAATATGTACAACGAGTCATTAACGTATGACATGATCACTGCTGAAGTGGTATGACTCTCTGCTGGAAGGCGGACTAACATAACTCCCATATTTGACAGAGTCTCGAATCTGCTCTAAAATCGATTGTTGCTATATTTATACATACATAAAGGTAGATGAATTCATTCTGTTATCTGGGTCCCACCATGGAGTTAGAGAGAAGAAGATAAAACTCCTATGGATGAAACGCTTGAAAATGCCATAATGTTTTGAGAGTTATACCTAGGTGTCGCTAGTGTTAGTAAAGTAGTCACTATTATTAGTTGACACAACCGAAAGGTGTAGTATTTAGTACACGTGTGTTCAATTATTTTGAAATTAAGGTTCCCTAATTGAAAGTATAATTAATCAGTATGTTTGCATAGTTGTAGAATAGAGTAAAGAATATAGGGAACTAAAAATAAATTAAAGGTAAAATAATTTTGAATACGTAGGAGTATGTTTTAGTGTTTCCGTCCTAATTTGCATTGCACTAATATTTTTTTTTTCAAAATTGACAGTTCAAATAAATATTTCATAGCTTATCGCCATAGAAATGCAGGACAACTTATGCAGGGTTACAAATGTTAAATTGTTACAAATGGTACAAATGGTAAATTATCCACGTCTCTTTCCCAGTATGTTATTAACTATAATTTTCAGCCTATGTTTTATAAAACGTTTCCTTTAATTAGCAGCAATAACCCCCACAATATTTTACTTTATAAATACATTTTTATTTATGTTTACCGTAATTCTATTTGTGATTTTGACCCCCTCCTGGCTCTTAGTTATGCTTGGCGACTCGTTCTTAACTTTCCGCGGGTAAGCCTTTACATGATTTTCTAAAAATTCAAGAGCAGTTGCTTTTCAATTTTGCCGACATTCGTGATGGTTATTAAAGTCTTTCTTATTATAATATGCATTTTTATGATTATTTATTTTATATCGTTGCTGTTTAAAAGATTAAAATATATGAATTGATGTATGTAATTTTGTATGTAGTTGATATATGTAAATTTTGCCTGGCGAGTATGGCCTATATTTAGGCACTTGCTCGCACTTTATTTCTCACTTTATTTTACTTCGCCAATGATGAAGGGCATGGTAATGTCCTAAAGCGCTCTGGTTATGTGATTGAATACGTCATAATAATGAATTCTAATAAATGATTTTCTAACCACTTATTTGGCTGTCTTTGATTTTAGAGCCGATGAGACGAGTTTGCATTTCGTTCTCAGTAGCTCAACGGTAGAGCTTCGGATGATTAGTGCAAAGATCTGTGGTTTGAATTTGGTTCTGATATTTTAATGATGTTTTCAAAAATTCAGTCGAAAATGGAAGGAAGGTACTTTGAAAAGTTCGATTGTGTTTCAAATCAATAGGATTCTAGTATTCACTAATTGTATTAATCGCACAAAAATGTTTTTGAAATGCTTTATTCGTTCGTGAGATATCGTGCCCACACTATATATACTCAGTAACTATTTACTTCAATGCTTTATACTCATTAGATTATACAAACGTGCACACCCACACTAACATACATACATATACACAGACACTAACGTACATACATATACACACACTAATATATATACACGCACACACTCAGAAAAAAAAATGGATGCTGTTTTAATAACTAAATATTTTGTTTCCCATTTCTAAAAATATCATTTCCCAGAACTTCAATGAGTTTCAATGGATTCTTGGATGAGGTTATGGTCCCTAAATCTCTCCCCTTCACACACTAACACACACACACACACACACATCAACTCAAAAACGGTCAACCGTCATAAACTCGAATTCGAAGTTTCGGCACCGTCACAGTAATTCCCCTATACTTTTTACTATGTATGTAGGGAAAGTAAAAATGATGGAAGAATTTTGCTCTTGGCATACGCATATATCAAGTATTCATACATGTTTACTCACATGGCAAGCTTATATACTGTTTCAAGCGCATTGTAAGTATAGTCATACTCGTTTACCAACAACTCGTTTCAGCTGAAGTCAACTCGTTTCCATGCTGAAAGAGCATTTCGGTGCAGATGTGCTTCAAGATGACTAGAACTGGTCCACTAATTCTAGTTGCTACACTTTACATCGTGATTTTTTGCTTACATCGTGGCAGTATGTGCATGCACAATTTATAATTACTATTATATCATTTAGTATAATCAATTTTCTTTCTATCAATTTAGAGAACGCGCAGTTCTAAACAAGAAAGATCAATCATGCATAAAGCATTGATTATGAAACACTTTCCAACTTCAATGCAATTTTATTTAAGCATCTCTAAAATACGATACAATCCTCGGTAATATTTTTAAAATTATTACAATACTATATTAATTTATTATATTTGAAAACTTAAAATTTCATCGAAAAAAATGAACTTTATTCAAATGACGGCATTAAAATATAAATTGCCTGGTTTAAGCATCTCTAAAATACGATACATTCCTCGCTAATATTTTTAAAATTATCGTAATACTACAATAATTAAATATATTTGAAAACTCCATTGAAAACAAATGAACTTTATTCAAATGACGTCATCGAAATATAAATCGACTGGCTCTCTCTATAAAAGCAGCATTTCATTCATAAACTTTTTTCAATTCCTTTCATTCATCACAATACTATAATAATTTATTTTATTTAAAAATTTAAAACCATGAAGGTACAATTCATTTAACTCTATGCTTAAAACTTCGTCGAAAAAATTGTCTTTGTAGTGTAAAATCAATGTTTCATTCATATCAGTTATATTGCAGACTCCATGACCAAATAATTTTGCGTTAAAGAAATGCAGCAATTCTTATACAACTCATTCCACATCTTTTTATGTTTACATTTCCCATAAGTGAAAATTAAGCTTCGTTGTAGAAATAATCAAAGTTGGATGATCATTTAAACTCAAATACATTGTAATTGCGTTGTTTCAGTTTGTAGATGCACAAAATTTAAGCAAAAATAAAGCGGTTTTAGGACGGATACAACACAAAATATGAATTAAAAAGAAATTTAAAAATTATCATTTTGAGACAAGATGGATGCAATATTTTATTATGAAGTGGGTCACGTCATCTCTTCATATAATGTTCACGTGATCTCTTCATATAAAGGATGTAATTATTATTTTAATTTTTATTTAAAAAACTAAAGAATATATTTTGCTGTATTTTTTCTATATATTTTATTGGATAACTTGAATATTTCCTAAAACTTTCGAAGCAATTTGTGAATTTTAAATTTACGTAAAAAATGTTTGAAAAATTAGGTCCCATAGGGTTCAATGTATTTAATTTTTTCAACCCGGGTTCAATCCAAAACTAATTGGGTGATATTATTCATTTATATTCCCATAGGTCCCACAGATAGGCTGAACGACATACTAAAATTTCATTTTGATAAAGTCATTTTTACGGCAATCATCGTGCTAACGGACAGACAGACAGACAGAATGAATAAGGTCATAAACGCCTTTCAACTATGTTGTAAAGTGTTAACAAGAAAGATCACTCATGCATACAGCATTGATTATGAAACAACTTTCCAACTTCAATGTAATTTTATATAAATATCTCTAAAATGCGATATATACCTCGGTAATATTTTTAAAATTATCACAATACTACATTAATTTATTATATTTGAAAACTTCATCGAAGACAAGAAAGATCAATCATGCTTAAAGCATTGATTATGAAACACTTTCTAACGGACAGACAGACTAACGGACAGACAGACAGACAGAATGAACAAGGTCATAAACGCCTTTCAACTATGTTGTAAAGTGTTAACAAGAAAGATCACTCATGCATACAGCATTGATTATGAAACACTTTCCAACTTCAATGTAATTTTATATAAATATCTCTAAAATGCGATATATACCTCGGTAATATTTTTAAAATTATCACAATACTACATTAATTTATTATATTTAAAAACTTCATCGAAGACAAGAAAGATCAATCATGCTTAAAGCATTGATTATGAAACACTTTCTAACGGACAGACAGACTAACGGACAGACAGACAGACAGAATGAACAAGGTCATAAACGCCTTTCAACTATGTTGTAAAGTGTTAACAAGAAAGATCACTCATGCATACAGCATTGATTATGAAACACTTTCCAACTTCAATGTAATTTTATATAAATATCTCTAAAATGCGATATATACCTCGGTAATATTTTTAAAATTATCACAATACTACATTAATTTATTATATTTGAAAACTTCATCGAAGACAAGAAAGATCAATCATGCTTAAAGCATTGATTATGAAACACTTTCTAACGGACAGACAGACTAACGGACAGACAGACAGACAGAATGAACAAGGTCATAAACGCCTTTCAACTATGTTGTAAAGTGTTAACAAGAAAGATCACTCATGCATACAGCATTGATTATGAAACACTTTCCAACTTCAATGTAATTTTATATAAATATCTCTAAAATGCGATATATACCTCGGTAATATTTTTAAAATTATCACAATACTACATTAATTTATTATATTTAAAAACTTCATCGAAGACAAGAAAGATCAATCATGCTTAAAGCATTGATTATGAAACACTTTCTAACGGACAGACAGACTAACGGACAGACAGACAGACAGAATGAACAAGGTCATAAACGCCTTTCAACTATGTTGTAAAGTGTTAACAAGAAAGATCACTCATGCATACAGCATTGATTATGAAACACTTTCCAACTTCAATGCAATTTTATTTAAACATGTCTAAAATGCAATACAGTCCTCGATAATATTTTAAAACTTATCACAATACTACATTAATTTATTATATTTGAAACCTTAAACCTTCATCGAAAAAAAAAATTAACTTCATTCAAATGACGGCATTAAAGTATAAATTGCCTGGTTTAAATATCTCTAAAATGTGATACATTCCTCGGTAATAATTTTAGAATTATCATAATACTACGATAATTTATTATATTTGAAAACTTCATCGAAAACAACTGAAATTCATTCAAATGACGTCATGAAAAAATAACACGCCTGGCTCTCTCTATAAAAGCAACATTTCATTCATAAATACTTCCCCCATTCATGTCATTCATCACAATACTATAATAATTTATTTTATTTAAAAATTAAGACCATTGAGCTACAAGTAAGTAATCTCTATGCGTAAAACTTCAGCGAAAAATATCGTCCTTCTCTTTCTAAAATCAATGAATATTTCATTCATATCAGCTAAGCAGACTCCATGGACTAAATTATTTTGTGTTAAAGAATTACAGCGATTCTAATACAACTCATTCTATATATTTTGCTGTTTACATTTTACATAGGTGAAAAATAGGCTTAATAGTAGAAATAATCATATTTGGATGAGCATTTAAACTGAAATATATTGTCATTGCGTTGTTTTAGTATGTAGATGCACAGAATTTAGGCAAAAATAAAGTAGTTTTAAAACGGATACAACACTCAATATGAATTAAAAAGAACTTTAAAAATCACAATTTTGACACAAGATGGATGCCATATATCATTTTGAAGTGGGTCATGTGATCGTTTCATATCATGGACACGTGATCGCTTCATATAAGAGGTGTTATTATTATTTTAATTTTTATTTAAAAAACTACTGAATATATTTCGCTGAATTTTTTTTTATATATTTTATGGAACAATTTGAATATTGCCTAAAATTTTCGAAGCAATTTGTGAATTTTAAATCCGCTTAAAAAATGCTTGAAAAATTAGGTCCCATAGGGCTCAATGTATTCCATTTTTTCAACCCGGTTTCAATCCAAAACTAATTGTGTGATATTATTAATTTATATTCCCATAGGTCCTATAGACCGTCTGAACAACATACTAAAATTTGATTTTGATTAAGTCATTTTTAAGGCAGTTATCGTGCTAACGGACAGACAGACAGACAGACAGACAGACAGACAGAATGAACAAAGTCATAAACACTTTTCAACTTTGTTGTAAAGTGTTAAAAATGAACTTCATTCAAATGATGGCATAGAAATATAAATTGTATGGTTTAAACATCTCTAAAATGCGATGCATTCCTCGGTAATATTTTTAAAATTATCATAATACTACAATAATTTATTATATTTGAAAACTTCATCGAAAACAGATGAACTTTATTCGAATGACGTCATCGAAATATTAATTGCCTCTATATAAAAGAAGCATTTCATTTATTAACATTTTCCCAATCGTTTCATTCATTACAATATTACAATAATTTATTTTATTTAAAAATTTGAAAAATTGTTATCTTCCATATTCATTTTAAAATGTGAAACCTCTCTTATATGTAAAATGATTCATCGGTTGGAAAGATATTTTTTATCTTATTTTTTTTTCTGGAGGATGTAGCAAGAGTTAGAGTTTAATTGAATTTGTTTTTCTCCCTATATTAAATAATTTTTATTTAAAAAACTACCTAACATATTTTACTGAATTTTTTTTTATATATTTTATGGGATAATTTGAATATTTCCTTAAATTTTCGAAGCAATTTGTGAATTTTAAATTCGCTTAAAAAATGTTTGAAAAATTAGGTTCCATAGGGTTCAATACATTTCATTTTTCAACTCGGGTTCAATACAAAACTAATTGGGTGGTATTATTCGTTTATATTCCCGTAGGTCCCACAGACCGTCTGAAAAACATACTAACATTTCATTTTGATAAAGTCATTTTTCCGGCAGTTATCGTGCTAACGGACAGAGAGACAGACAGACAGACAGAATGAACAAAGTCATAAACACTTTTCAACTATGTTGTAAAGTGTTAAAAATGACTTGAATAATAATGCTGTACACTACCTAAATTCATATTTTAATATTCATGCTTTAATTTTCGAAACTTTCCAATTAATGTCATCCGAACTTATTTCTAAATGAGAAAATTTAATTAAATTTGTAGTCCTGGCGTCATTCTCGAAATTTAATTTAAAAACATATTTCATACAAAAGAAAAATACGAAAATCAATAACTTCTAATTTATTAAATATTTTCCATAAATTTTAAATAACACAGATCTCATTTCGAAATATAGTTATGTTCATAAATTCATGTCTTTCTTACCATTAATTATATATTTAATAATGTTGCCAATAAACCATTACCGGAAATTCCACCAAATAGTTATTCGTCTTGCTAGTAAGCTCAGATGAGATTGCATTAAATGTGGAACTTCTGCATTCATTATATACGGTATAATCATGCGAATGAGTCAGAAGATATTATACGTTTTCCGTCGCATTTAGTTGAGACGGAATCGGTAAAACATTTAATTCGTTCTCTGAAAGCTTCTGAGCCGGATAGACAAGATAGATTTATCCATAGTTTAATTTGGTTGTGGTTCATTATGAAGGTCTATAACTGGCGCATACAATGGTTATTCCAGAGACATAAGTAACACTTGGGATAATTTCGGTGCATGGAATATAGTGTTTGATTCGTTCTGGGGAACTTTTGAAATGACTAAGCAAGATAGATTGGTTATTGATTTCATTAGTTAGTGGTACGCGAATTGGAGCATAGAACAATTATTCCAAACACACACACACACACACACACACACACACACATATATATATATATATATATATATATATATATATATATATATATATATATATATATATATATATATATATATTGTTACGAAAATATCCTCTAGAATCGTAGATGTATACGTAGGATACGAGAGCGAGACCAGTCCAAGTTTCTGGATAACTTACATTTATTCACAAGCATAAAGTAAGCAGGACCAATATACAACCAAACAACACATAAATGCTCCACTAATTTCACAGAATAAGCAATATTATTCACAAAATACTGACGAAAATAATTTCAAAATCAGTAGCTAGTATTCTCAAAACATTGGCAAAAATCACAGTAAAATGTAGCTCGTTGCACGTCAATTCGTCAACTCCGCTCCAACGGAGGGATGAGTCTTTTTATAGTCGCTCTATAGAAACTTCTGAAAATCTCGCCATATCTCCTAGACTAATCGTTATTTGGTGAGTTTCTGGAACGTTCAGGAAGTCGCCAAATGTCGCCAAATGGGCGATAAATTGCCAAATTTGACAATCCTTCTAACTGGCATTCTTCAAACTGGCCTTCTTCTAACTAGTCTCTAATTTAGCCTTCTTCTAACTGGGAAATCTTAGGAACCCTGGGCTCACGTCATCGGCACGTCATACTGACGTCATGGACTGTGTTTTCTTCGTCTGGCGAAGTAATTGTAGTAGTGGCGAAATATGGAACTTATCAAAAAAAGCCCTCTTCGTCAGGATAAATGAAACAGAGCTATCACTCTTAAAAAGGTTGGAAAATGCTTTGCATACAGTCGTCTTATGTTTTTAACTATTCTATATATGCTGCTGCTAACAAAATATTTTTCATTTCAATATATTTATAACAGAAGTTAAGGAAAATTAATTCATATTGGAATTGCTTGGATTCTTTCGCAGCACATACCGCTGCATTTTATAAATTCAAACTTTAAATAGGACCATTTTCAGTGACAAGAACACATTCATTTTAAAACCATTTCTATACCATAGGTGCCGCTCTGCGTTTCATAGCGGAGAAGTGAATAGAATGTATCAAAAGCTTTCGTCATTGTTTCTATTTTGTGTTAAAGAATTATTCGTACAAAAGACAACAAATCCCGTCGCATAGGAATATGTGAATGACTGTTTTACATATTGAAATATTCATCAAAGACATAAACTCAAACATTCAGGATAATGCAAAGTGAATAATGTTTCCATTGTTGGAGTTATAATAAAGGGTAAGGATACAATGAGTTCTATTAAGAATTACGGCAACAATGCAATATGTCCAACTTTGTAAGGAAATTCCAACTTTGTAAGGAAAGGTCGATGAGTGTACACGTTCAGTCTATCTATATAATAAAATGACTATGACCGATTGAATAAAAGTGAAAATCGAACAAAGTCCCTAGATGGGAATTTCAAAAGTTAGGATATGAACTCGGCAGCAAAGCCCGATAGACGAAAAACATAACTACTTAAAGATAACCTAATCCTCATATAAGTTGAAGAACTATATATAAGGAGTAGGAATCGACCATTGAATTGTAACACGATATATTTATTTGACATATTATGGTTATTGGCAAATTTCTGTCCTATACGGGAATACTGAAATTCGTTATTTAGTTACTAGTAAAGGATTACATTACACGCGCCGAAGAATTTAATATTTAGACTGTCTAAAATGCTCTCAGTTGGCAAAAATGCACATTTCAATTCGAAAAAGAATATGATCGCGCACTTTGACATGCATTGTAGGTGTTACAGCAGTCTCTGCTGATGTTTTGACGATTGTTTTTTGCGGAGTCATCAACACTTTACAACAAAGTTGAAAAGTGTTGATGACTTTGTTCATTCTGTCTGTCTGTCTGTCTATCCGTTAGCACGATAACTGCCGTAAAAATGAATTAGTCCAAATGAAATTTTAGTATGTTATTCAGACGATCTGTGGGACCTATGGGAATATAAATGAATAATATCACCCAATTAGTTTTGGATTGCACCCGGCTTAAAAAAATAAAATGCATTGAAGACCTATGAGACCTAATTTTTCAAACATGTTTTAAGCGGATTTAAAATTCACAAATTGCTTTGAAAACTGACTATTAGGTAAGATTCAAATTATCCCGTAAAATATATAAACAAGAAAGATCAATCATGCTTAAAGCATTCATTATGAAACACTTTCCAACTTCAATGCAATTTTATTTAAAAAAGTAGAAAATGCAATATATTACTCGGTAATATTTTAAAACTTATCACAATAATACATTGATTTATTATATTTGAAACCTTAAACCTTCATCGAAAAAAATTAACTTCATTCAAATGACGGCATTAAAGTATAAATTGCCTGGTTTAAACATCTCTAAAATTTAATACATTCCTTGGTAGTAATTTTAGAATTATCATAATACTGCGATAAATTATTATATTGTAAAACTTCATCGAAAACAACTGAAATTCATTCAAATGACGTCATAAAAAAATAACACGCCTGGCTCTCTCTATAAAAGCAACATTTCATTCATAAATAATTCCCCCATTCATGTCTTTCATCACAATACTATAATAATTTATTTTATTTAAAAATTAAGACCATTGAGCTACAAATAAGTTAACTCTATTCGTTAAACTTCATCGAAAAATATCGTCCTTCTCTTTCTAAAATCAATGAATATTTCATTCATATCAGCTAAGCAGACTCTATGGACTATTTGATTTTGTGTTAAAGAATTACAGCGATTCTAATACAACTCATTCTACATATTTTGTTGTTTACATTTTACATAGGTGAAAAATAGGCTTAATAGTAGAAATAATCAAATTTAGATGAGCATTTAAACTGGAATATGTTATCATTGCGTTGTTTCCGTATGTAGATGCACAAAATTTAGGCAAAACTAAAGTAGTTTTAGGACGGATACAACACTCAATATGAATTAAAAAGAACTTTAAAAATAACGATTTTGACACAAGATGGATGCCATATATCATTTTGAAGTGGGCCATGTGATCGTTTCATATCATGGACACGTGATCGCTTCATATAAGAGGTGTTATTATTATTTTAATTTTTATTTAAAAAACTACTGAATATATTTCACTGAATTTTTTTTTATATATTTTACGGAACCATTTGAATATTGCCTAAAATTTTCGAAGCAATTTGTGAATTTTAAATCCGCTTAAAAAATACTTGAAAAATTAGGTCCCATAGGGCTCAATGTATTCCATTTTTTCAACCTGGGTTCAATCCAAAACTAATTGGGTGATATTATTCATTTATATTCCCATAGGTCCTATAGACCGTCTGAACAACATACTAAAATTTCATTTTGATTAAGTCATTTTTACGGCAGTTATCGTGCTAACGGACAGACAGACAGACAGACAGACAGACAGACAGACAGACAGAATGAACAAAGTCATAAAAATCTTACATGAAGCGATCACGTGACCACTATATGAAAAAATCACGTGACCCACTTCAAAATAAAATATGGCATCCATCTTGTCTCAAAATCGTGATTTTTAAAGTTCTTTTTAATTCATATTGAGTGTTGTATCCGTCCTAAACCCGCTTTATTTTTGCTTAAATTCTGTGCATCTACATACTGAAACAACGCAATTACAATATATTTGAGTTTAAATGATCATCCAAATTTGATTATGTCTACAACGAAGCCTATTTTTCACCTATGCAAAATGTAAACATTAAAAGATGTGGAATGAGTTGTATAAGAATTGCTGCATTTCTTTAACGCAAAATTATTAGGTCATGGAGTCTGCAATATAACTGATATGAATGAAACATTGATTTTACACTAAAAAGACAATTTTTTCGACGAAGCTTTAAGCATAGAGTTAAATGAATTCAACCTTCATGGTTTTAAATTTTTAAATAAAATAAATTATTATAGTATTGTGATGAATGAAATGAATGGGAAAATGCTTATGAATGAAATGCTGTTTTTATAAAGAGAGCCAGGTGTGTTATATTTCGATGGCGTCATTTGAATAAATTTCAGTTGTTTTTTGATGAAGTTTTCAAATGTAATAAATTATTGAAGTATTATGATAATGTTAAAAACATTACCGAGAAGCCAGGCGATTTATATTTAATTCACGTCATTTGAATGAAGTTCATTTTTTTCGAAGAACTTTTAAGTTTTCAAATGTAATAAATTAATGTAGTATTGTGATAATTTTAAAAATATTACCGAGGAATTTATCGCATTTTAGAGATGTTAAAATGAAATTGCATTGAAGTTGGAAAGTGTTTCATAATCAATGCTTTATGCATGATTGATCTTTCTTGTCATTTTTCACCTCGCTGTTTCATCCTGGCGTTTTTTTTTGTTATGTTTTGCACATTAATTTCAGCTCTGAATACTCGCAGTTTGTCAATGCGCCTAAAAGCATTATCCATGTTAACAGCTGGAAAATAGCCCATAGACTTCAAAAAATTTTAATCGAATCATAGCACCATCATTGAAAACAAATTTGGCATCAATAAAACCAATTTGAAAAGATGAAATTTCAACAAATGTATTTTTAGGAATCGTCTCCTTTATGAAGTGGTTCACACTTTCGTTGGACTTTGTGTTTGCCCTTGTTAGCATTTTTTCAAAAGCTTTGGATTAGCTAAATCTGTAAATACAAATTTTATTTTATTCATTATAGCCACTGGGAATGAAGGTTTATGCTTATACATTCTGCCTTCAATTTCTGCTTTTTTTAAACCACATCATGAATCTGACCCTTCTGGGCATAGACCATGTTAAATTCAAGTTGTAACATTTCTAATCATGGTAAATAATTAAAACTATATATCATTGTGTCTAGAATTAATTAATCCAAACAAAAAAACCCACTAAAATTGAAAAATCGATATTTTGAAGATTTTCCTTGCCAGGGTGTCCTTAAACGTATTTTCCCATAGCTAAATATCTTTGAAAAGATTATATCTCTTCCAAAAATCGATGCTTATACAATAACCCTGTCTCGAAAAACCACGATTTCCACGCGAATACGATTTGTTACTGTGAAACCTGTTCTAATTACTGTAATTTGCTGCGTCCGTATTTGGAGCAACGTTCTTGAAGCAATTTACACTTTTCCAATATCTTGTTTAAAGGAAATATCATTTTATGTAGAACTTTCTTTTAAAATATTTATGGTAGATAAGAAACACTAAATTTTTGGAAACAGAATTGTCAGCAGTAGTCTGTGAATCACGTTTATTCAATTCGCTACCTTTATGTTAATTACTGGGGCTTTTTCTATACGGGCACGAAAAACACTGCTTACGTACAGTTGACGCCAGCCTGTTTATTTAATCATATCTATAAACTGGATGTTGAATGTGCGGCATTTCAGATGCCATAAAAATGCCTTGAAAAGGCTGATTAAGATATATATTCACGACGTTTTCTGAACAAACCTGCTCAGGGGCACAATTGTATTATCTTCAGCAAGAGTTTCGTTGGAACTTCCAGAAAAAAAAACTCTTTATAGTTTGACCAGTGAAGCCCAGCCAACGACGGCTATCTGGCTTTTAAAGGACGCATAAAATTGAAGCATGTTGCACATTGACTGCACTTTAACTTGTTCGACTGACGGTAATGCTGCGCCAAAACAGCCATCCATATAGCATAGGACTTAATAGATTGCTTGTAAATTTTATTGAAAGCATCTTTGAAAACTTCTGACTGTCTAAATTACTGTCTAGTTGACCCTTAATTTTAAATTTTAGGTACAAGTCCGTTGATCAACCTAAATACACAATGGTAATTCCAGAGACATATGTAACACTTGGGATAACTTCGGTGCATGGAATACAGTGTTTAATTCGTTCTAGGGAACTTTTGAAATGACTAAGCAAGATAGATTGGTTATTGATTTTATTAGTTAGTGGTACGCGAATCGGAGCATAGAATAATTATTCCAAACACACAATCACACACACACACACACATACACACGCATACATATATATATATATATATATATATTGTTACGAACATATCCTCTAGAATCGTAGATGTATACGTAGGATACAGGAGAGAGACCAGTCTAAGTTCCTGAAAAACTTACATTTATTCACAAGCACAAAGTAAGCAGGACCAATATACAAACAAACAGCATTTAAATGCTCCACTAATTTCACAGAATAAGCAATATTATTCTCAAAATACTGACGAAAATAATTTCACAATCAGTGGCTATTATTCTCAAAATATTGAAAAAAAATCACAGTAAAATGTAGCTCGTTGCGCGTCAATTTGTCAACTCCACTCCAACGGAGGGATGAGTCTTTTTATATTCGCTCTATAGAAACTTCTGAAAATCTCGCCATATCTCCTAGAGTAATCGTTATTTCGTGAGTTTCTAGAACGTTCACGAAGTCGGTAAATTGTCAAATTAGGCAACCCTGCTTCTAACTGGAAAATCTTGGCAACCCTGGGTTCACGTCATCGCACGTCATACTGACATCATGGATTGTGTTTTCTTCGCCTGGCGAAGGAAGTGTACTTAAGGCTCCTTCTATATACGAGCTGACTCATCAAGCATATTGAAGCCCACCTTAGCTGGAAGTACAGTTCATTAGCATTAGCTCTTTTCATATTTTCATTTTAAGAAGTATATATGAAATAATTAGGGGTGGTTGTTCTGCACCGAACTGCTTTATTCATTCCAGAAAGGGTTTTAGGCTATTTAGTTTTCCTAGATACGAAGAAAGAAGAAAACAATGGCTAATAAATAAGGATCCTTCTATATACGAGCTGACTCATCAAGCATATTGAAGCCCACCTTAGCTGGAAGTACAGTTCCTTAGCATTAGCTGTTTTCATATTTTCATTTTAAGAAGTATATATGAAATAATTAGGGGTGGTTGTTCTGCACCGAACTGCTTTATTCATTCCAGAAAGGGTTTTAGGCTATTTAGTTTTCCTAGATACGAAGAAAGAAGAAAACAATGGCTAATAAATAAGGATCCTTCTATATTCGAGCTGACTCATCAAGCATATTGAAGCCCACCTTAGCTGGAAGTACAGTTCATTAGCATTAGCTCTTTTCATATTTTCATTTTAAGAAGTATATATGAAATAATTAGGGGTGGTTGTTCTGCACCGAACTGCTTTATTCATTCCAGAAAGGGTTTTAGGCTATTTAGTTTTCCTAGATACGAAGAAAGAAGAAAACAATGGCTAATAAATAAGGATCCTTCTATATACGAGCTGACTCATCAAGCATATTGAAGCCCACCTTAGCTGGAAGTACAGTTCCTTAGCATTAGCTGTTTTCATATTTTCATTTTAAGAAGTATATATGAAATAATTAGGGGTGGTTGTTCTGCACCGAACTGCTTTATTCATTCCAGAAAGGGTTTTAGGCTATTTAGTTTTCCTAGATACGAAGAAAGAAGAAAACAATGGCTAATAAATAAGGATCCTTCTATATTCGAGCTGACTCATCAAGCATATTGAAGCCCACCTTAGCTGGAAGTACAGTTCATTAGCATTAGCTCTTTTCATATTTTCATTTTAAGACGTATATATGAAATAATTAGGGGTGGTTGTTCTGCACCGAACTGCTTTATTCATTCCAGAAAGGGTTTTAGGCTATTTAGTTTTCCTAGATACGAAGAAAGAAGAAAACAATGGCTAATAAATAAGGATCCTTCTATATACGAGCTGACTCATCAAGCATATTGAAGCCCACCTTAGCTGGAAGTACAGTTCATTAGCATTAGCTCTTTTCATATTTTCATTTTAAGAAGTATATATGAAATAATTAGGGGTGGTTGTTCTGCACCGAACTGCTTTATTCATTCCAGAAAGGGTTTTAGGCTATTTAGTTTTCCTAGATACGAAGAAAGAAGAAAACAATGGCTAATAAATAATTGGATACCCGGTAATCGAGCATACTTGTGCGAGTTAAGATCTACAATATTCTAATTGAAACTTCTTTTTTTATATAAAGTATTTATTTTAAACACTTATTTTATAATTTCTGTAACTGTATAGAACCCTATGGGTTTCAATATGCTTGATAAGTCAGCCTGTAGTAGAGGAGCTCTAAGTGTACTAGTGGCGAAATATGGAACTTATCCAAAAAAATCCTCTTCGTCAGGATAAACGAAACAGAGCTATCACTCTTAAAAAGGTTGGAAAATGCTTTGCATACAGTCGTCTTATGTTTTTAACTATTCTATATATGCTGCTGCTAACAAAATATTTTTCATTTCAATATATTTATAACAGAAGTTAGGGAAAATTAATTCATATTGGAATTGCTTGGATTCTTTCGCAGCACATACCGCTGCATTTTATAAATTCAAACTTTAAATAGGACCATTTTCAGTGACAAGAACACATTCATTTTAAAACCATTTCTATACCATAGGTGCCGCTCTGCGTTTCATAGCGGAGAAGTGAATAGAATGTAACAAAAGCTTTCGTCATTGTTTCTATTTTGTGTTAAAGAATTATTCGTACAAAAGACACCAAACCACGTCGCATAGGAATATGTGAATGAGTGTTTTACTTATTAAAATATTCATCAAAGTTATAAACTCAAACATTCGGGTTAATGCAAAGTGAATAATGTTTCCATTGTTGGAGTTATAATAAAGGGTAAGGATACAATGACTTCTATTAAGAATTTCGGCAGCAATGCAATATGTCCCTTGTTAAAGATCACATATTTAATGACTTCATAGCAGATACTTGTGATCTGAATGATTTAAAATTCCAGCTTTGTAAGAAAAGGTCGATGAGTGTACACGTTCAGTCTATCTATATAATAAAATGACTATGACCGATTGAATAAGTGAAAATCGAACAAAGTCCCTAGACTGGAATACTCGATTAAATGAAATATTATTTTATGTTGTTCTTTTTTTTAAAATATTTATGATAGATAAGAAACACTAAATTTTTGGAAACAGAATTCTCAGCAGTAGACTATGAAACACGTTTATCCAATTTGCTATCTCTATGTTCATTACTTGGGCTTTTTCTATACGGGCACGAAAAACACTGCTTATACGTACAGTTGACGCTAGCCTGTTAATTTAATCATGTCAATTAACTGGAAGTTGAATGTGCGGCGTTTCAGATGCCATAAAAATGCCTTGAAAAGGCAGATAAAGATATATATTCACGACGTTTTCAGAACAAACCTGCTCAGTGGCACAATTGTATTATCTTCAGTAAGCGTTTCGTTGGAACTGCCGGAAAAAAAACTCTTTATAGTTTGACCAGTGAAGCCCAGCCAACGACGGCTATCTGGCTTTTAAAGGACGCACAAAATTGAACCATGTTGCACATTGACTGCACATTGACTGTTTCGACTGACGGTAACGCTGCGCCAAAACAGCCATCCATATAGCTTAGAACTTACTCAATAGATTGCTTGTAAATTTTATTGAATGCATCTTTGAAAACGTCTGACAGTCTAAATTACTGTCTAGTTGACCCTTAATTTTTAATTTTAGGTACAAGTCCGTTGATCAACCTAAATACACTTGTAACCTCGTCGCTCTTCTTGTAAGTAAATTCCAACTTTGTAAGGAAAGGTCGATGAGTGTACACGTTCTGTCTATCTATATAATAAAATGACTATGACCGATTGAATAAAAGTGAAAATCGAACAAAGTCCCTAGATGGGAATTTCAAAAGTTAGGATATGAAGTCGGCAGCAAATCCCGATAGACGAAAAACAAAACTACTTAAAGATAAACTAATCCTTATATATGTTGAAGAACTATATATAAGGAGTAGGAATCGACCATTGAATTGTAACACGATATATTTATTTGACATATTATGGTTATTGGCAAATTTCTGTCCTATACGGGAATACTGAAATTCTTTATTTAGTTACTAGTAAAGGATTACATTTACGCGCCGAAGAATTTAATATTTTGACTGTTTAAAATGCCCTCTGTTGGCAAAAATGCACATTTCAATTCGAGAAAGAATATGATCGCGTACTTTGACATGCATTGTAGGTGTTACAGCAGTCTCTGCTGATATTTTGACGATTGTTTATTGCTTTCCGTATACGTTTTCAAAACTTTACAACAAAGTTGAAAAGTGTTTATGACTTTGTTCATTCTGTCTGTCTGTTTGTCCGTTAGCGCGATAACTGCCGTAAAAATGACTTAATCCAAAATAAATTTTAGTATGTTGTTCAGACGGTCTGTGGGACCAATGAAATATAAATGAATAATATCACCCAATTAGTTTTGGATTGAAACTGGGTTGAAAACATGCAATACATTGAACCCTATGGGACCTAATTTTTCAAACATGTTTTAAGCGGATATAAAATTCACAAATTGCTTCGAAAATTTTAGGTAATATTCAAATTATCCCATAAAATATATAAAAAAAAGTTTAGCAAAATATATTCATAGTTTTTCAAATAAAAACTAAAATATTAATTACACCTTTTATATGAAGCGATCACGTGACCACTATATGAAAAGATCACGTGACTCACGTCAAAATAAAATGTGGCATTCATCTTGTCTCAAAATCGTGATTTTTAAAGTCTTTTTTAATTCATATTGAGTGTGGTATCCGTTCTAAAACCGCTTTAATTTTGCTTAAATTATGTGCATCTACATACTAAAACAACGCAATTACAATATATTTGAGTTTAAATGATCATCCAAATTTGATTATTTCTACAACGAAGCCTATTTTTCACTTATGTAAAATGTAAACAGCAAAATATGTAGAATGAGTTGTATAAGAATTGCTGTATTTCTCTAACGCAAAATTATTTAGCTCATGGAGTCTGCATAGCTGATATGAATGAAATATTCATTGATTTTACAGAGAGAAGGACGATTTGTTTCGATGAAGTTTTAAGCATAGAGTTTAATTACTTGTAACTTCATGGTCTTAAGTTTTGAAATAAAATAAATTTTTATAGTATTGTGAAGAATGAAATGAATGGGAAAATAATTATGAATGAAATGTTGCTTTTATAGAGAGAGCCAGACGTGTTATATCTTGATGGCGTCATTTGAATACATTTCTGTTGTTTTTGATAAAGTTTTCAAATGTAATAAATTATTGTAGTATTATGATAATGTTAAAAACATTACCGACAAGCCAGGCGATTTATATTTAATTGCCGTCATTAGAATGAAGTTCTTTTTTTTCGACGAACTTTTAAGTTTTCAAATATAAGAAATTAATGTAGTATTGTGATAATTTTTTAAATGTAGAGGAATGTATCGCATTTTAGAGATGTTAGCTTTAGAGATGTTACCTTTTTTTTATATTTTGCACATTAATTTCAGCTCTGAATACACGCAGTTTGTCAATGCGCCTCAGAGCATTATCCATGTTAACACCTGGAAAATAGCCCATAGACTTCAAAAATTTTAATCGACTCATAGCACCATCATTGAAAACAAATGTGGCATCTATAACACCAATTTGAAGAGTTGAAATTTCAACAAATGTATTTTTAGGAATCCTCTCCCTTATGAAGTGGTTCACACTTTCATTGGACTTTGTGTTTGCCCTTGTTAGCATTTTTTCAAAAGCTTTGGATTAGCTTAATCTGTAAATACAAATTTTATTTTATTCATTATAGCCACTGGGAATGAAGGTTTATGCGTATACATTTTGACTTCTATTTCTACTTTATAAAACCACATCACGAATCTGGCCCTTCTGGGCATAGATCATGTTAAATTCAAGTTTTAACATTTCTAATCATGGTAAATAATTAAAACTATATATCATTGTGTTCAGAATTAATTTATCCAAAAAAAGACAGTAAAATTGTAAATCGATATTTTGAAGATTTTCCTTGCCAGGGTGTCTGTCCTTAAACGTATTTTCCCATAGCTAAATGTCTCTGTAAAGATTATATCTCTTCTAAAAATCGATGCTTATACGGTAACCCTGTCTCGAAAAACCACGATTTCCGCGCGAATACGGTTTTTTACTGTGAAACCTGTTTTAATTACTTTAATTTGCTGTGTCCGTATTTGGAGCAGCGTTCTTGATGTAATTGATAATGCTTCTGCACCTCGATTAAACGAAATATATTTTTATCCTGAACTTTCTTTTAAAATATTAATGGTAGATAAGAAACACTAACTTTTTAGAAACAGAATTCTCAGCAGTAGTCTGTGAATCACGTTTATTCAATCCGCTGTCATTATGTTCATTATTTGGGTTTTTTCTATACGGGCACTAAAAACGCTGCTTACGTACCGTTGATGCCAGCATGTTAATTTAATCATATCTATAAACTGGATGTTAAATGTGCGGCGTTTCAAATGCCGTAAAAATGCCTTGAAAAGGCTGATTAAGATATATATATATATTCACGAAGTTTTCAGAACAAACCTGCTCAGTGGCACAATTATTTTATCTTCAGTAAGCGTTTCGTTGGAACTACCGGGAAAACACTCTTTATAGTTTGAACAGTGAAGCCCAGGCAACGACGGCTATCCGGCTTTTAAAGGACGCACAAAATTGAACCATGTTTGACATTGACTGCATATTGACTTGTTCGACAGACGGTAAAGCTACTGAATAGATTGCTTGTGAATTTTATTGAATGCATCTTTGAAAACGTCTGACAGTCTAAATTACTGTCTAGTTGACCCTTAACTTTAAATTTCAGGTACAAGTCCGTTGATCAACCTAAATACATTTGTAACCTCGTCGCTCTTCTTGCATTGCTAGGATTTATTGCTTAGTCGATCAATTTAACGTCTCAACTGATTTCGAGATGCTATTAATTTAATTGATGAATTGTAACAAGGAAATGCTACTCATTAATTTTCTGGTCCAATTAGCTTACAGGCTACATATTTTCAAATATACGCTGTAATTTCAAACTTTTGCTATCGTTATATAAATTTATAAGCTATTATTTTAAGCAAAGGAATTTATCTTTGCGATTCTTTAGATTCATATAATGTTAAATATATTTCCGTTTGTAGCTTTAACAAGAAAGATCAATCATGCATATAGCAGTGATTATGAAACACTTTCCAACTTCAATGCAATTTTATATAAACATCTCTAAAATACGATACATTCCTCGGTAATATTTTTAATATTATCACAATACTACATTAATTTATTATATTTGAAAACTTAAAACTTCATTGAAAAAATGAATTTCATTCAAATGACGGCATTGAAATATAAATTGCCTGGTTTAAACATCTCTAAAATGCGATACATTCCTCGGGAATATTTTTAAAATTATCATAATTTTATATTAATTTATTATATTTGAAAACTTCTTCGAAAACAAATGAATTTTATTCAAATGACGTTATCGAAATCTAAATCGCCTCTATATAAAAGCAGCATTTCATTCATAAACATTTTCCCAATCCTTTCATTCATCACAATACTATAATAATTTATTTTTTTTAAGAAACTTAAAACCATGGAGGTACATGTAATTTAAATCTATGCTTAAAACTTCTTCGAAAAATCGTCTGGGTTCTCTATTTAAAATACATTAATGTTTCATTCATATCAGCTATATTGCAGACTCCATGAGCTAAATAATTTTGCGTTAAAAAAATGCAGCAATTCTTATAGAACTCATTCTGCATCTTTTGGTGCTTACATTTTCCATAAGTCAAAATTGGCTTCGTTGTAGAAATAACCAAAATTTGATGATTATTTAAACTCAAATATATTGTAATTGCGTTGTTTCAGTATGTAGATGCACAGAATTTAAGCAAAAATAAAGCGGTTCACGTGATCTCTTCATATAATGGTCACGTGATCTCTTCATGTAAAGGGTGTAATTATTATTTTAATGTTTATTTAAAGAACTACTGAATATATTTCGCTGAAATCTTTTTTATATACTTTATGGGATAATTTGAATATTTCCTAAAACTTTCGCAGCAATTTGTGAATTTTAAATTTGCTTAAAAATGTTTGAAGAATTAGGTCGCATAGGGTTCAATGTATTTCATTTTTTGAACCCGGGTATAATTCAAAACTAATTGGGTGAGATTATTAATTTATATTCCCGTAGGTCCCACAGACCGTCTGAACAACATACTAAAATTTCATTTTGATAAAGTCATTTTTACGGCAGTTATCGTGCTAACGGACAGACAGACAGACAGAATGAATGAATGAACAAAGCCATTAACACTTTTCAACTATGTTGTAAAGTGTTAAAAAAATGAAATAGAATTCTTACATATTTGTGTGTTTTGCAGCGAATGTTACAAATATAGTTGCAATCTGACGTACAATAATAGTATTTGTATTTCTGTGTTTCAAAACTAAATTCTGCAGTTTAATGAAATGTTATAAATTTAAATACTAAATATTAATTGACACCATTTACAAATGAAAGATATGAATATCACTTTAAAATACAAAAGAAAAATATTTCAAAATTTGTAGACACATTTATTAGTATTAAATAAATGCCCATTTGTAACTAAATTTTATGACTTTGTTAATTCTGTCTGTCTGTCTGTCCGTTAGCATGATAACTGCCGTAAAAATAGCTTTATCAAAATGAAATTTTAGAATGTTGTTCAGACGGTCTGTGGGACCTATGAGACTATAAAAGAATAATGTCATCCAATTAGTTTTGGATTGAACCCAGGTTGAAAAAATGAAGTCCATTGAACCCTATGGGACCTAATTTTTCAAATATTTTTTAAACGAGTTAAAAATTCAAAAATTGCTTTGGAAGTTTTAGGAAATATACAAATTATCCCAAAAAAAATATTTAAGAAAAAATCAACAAAATAGATTTGGTAGATTTTTAAATAATAATTAAAATAATAATTACACCCATATCATATGAAGAGCTCACACGACCCGCTTCAAAATAAAATATGGGATCCATCTTGTGTCAAAATAGGGATTTTTAAAGC
The DNA here is from genome assembly GCA_951213105.1 of Amaurobius ferox. NCBI lineage: Eukaryota > Metazoa > Arthropoda > Arachnida > Araneae > Amaurobiidae > Amaurobius > Amaurobius ferox. The sequence goes on along the minus strand of OX578139.1, from coordinate 40,489,490 downwards.
TAATCTTAATTTATATTTAGTGTTGTATCCGTCCTAAAACCGCTTTACTTTTTGCTTAATTTCTGTGAATGTATATTCTGAAACAGCGCAATTACAATATATTTCAGTTTAAATGATTAATGCCATCCGTCTTGTGTCAAAATCGTGATTTTTGAAGCTCTTTTTAATTTATATTTAGTGCTGCATCCGTCCTAAAACCGTTTTATTTTTTATTTTTTTCTGTGCATCTATATACTGCGACAACGCAATTACAATATTTGTGAGTTTAAATGATCATCAAAATTTGATTATTTCTACAACAAAGCCTAATTTTCAGTTATGGAGAATGCAAACACCAAAAGATGTAGAATGAGTTGTATAAGAATTGCTGAATTTCTTTAACGCAAAATTATCTAGCTCTGGAGTCTACAATATTGCTGATATGAATGAAACGTTTATTGATTTTACATTTTACATAGAGAAGCAGACGATTATATTTCCTTTTTTGATGGAGATTTAAGCTTGGAATTAGACAGTACTTTTACCACCATGATTTACGTATATTGTGATAATTTAAAAATATCGCCGCTGACTGAAAGGAATGGAAAAAGGTGTATGAATGAAATTTTCACTGCTTTTATATAGAGAGCCGGGTGATTTATATTTCGATGACGTTATTTAAATAAAGCTCATTTATTTTTGATGAAATTTTCAAATATAATAAATTGTAGTATTGTGATAATTTTTTAAATATCACCGCTGAATGTATCGCATTTTAGAGATGTTTAATTAAAATTGCATTGCAGTTGGAAAGTGTCTCATAATCAATACTTTATGCATGATTGATCTTTCTTGTTTTTATTCCTGTTGTCTCTTCCTACTAATTAGACCAGTGGTCTAATTAGTACAACTTCTATACTAGAAAGGCCATATTTGAATGTCAGTTAAAGACTCACGGGACGCATATATGGATATGCACGTTTACGCACACATGTACGAAAGCTCACATACTCACACTCACACGTGTACGCACACATGTAAGCACAGACAATCACCGCAGACAAACATGAACTACAATGTACATGAATGTTAGAAAAATGCATCAGACAATGATCTTCTTTTTGAAATTAATAAGTCGGTATTAAGATTTTTTTTCGAATGATATGAAATAAAAATGGTAATATATGAAAGCTAACAGCAAACACCATTGGCGCCCATAGAACTTGTCCAAGGTGGGAGTAAACCACTAACGTCAGTCGATCAAACTTAAAGATAAGATGCATAACGTCGACTAGCTTGATGCCCCACTTTGTGTCTTTTAACGTCCAGAGGAGGGCCAAAGCCCTCTCTTTCCCTACCCTATGGGCATCCATGCCGAACACTACCTTTAATGATGCTTAAGGAAACCAAAATCGGCGTGGTTTATCTGATAATCATTGAATTCTTTCGGAGCTGGGTGTTGACAGACTGTATATGGATATTTAACAAAATCGGCGGCCATTTAAAACATTTTTAAAATATTATATACTATATCCACCATAAATAAGTTTATTTATTGTTAGCAGCATACCCGTTCTTTGTACGGAGTATATAATATAAATAAACTTAAAATTCACAATCATGTGCAAATTCCTATAAACTAAATGACACTGTTAATCCAAATATTCTGTTAAAATATTAAATTTATTGCTCCTAAAAATAAGTTTAAGAATATATGTTCTCACTATGTAAAACTATCTTTAGGGGCAGATCTGAAAAATAGAGCATCCTGGCCCCTTTTGTAATCAAATTTACAAAAAATATGAAATTGAATCAATATATACAAAACAAAAGCTTTAAAATTGTATGGGACCCGTACTACTTATATACGCGATTATTAGAAGATATAACTTGTATTAGTGGATTACATGTATAAATTGAAAATATCAGTAAATCCGCAATCTTTAAACCTGAAGGCCGTAATTGATTCCAATATATGCCATAATGAAAATGCTAAACTAGACCATATGTAAAATCATCACTTTTGTAAAATGTAAACAGCAAAATATGTAGAATGAGTTGTATAAGAATTGCTGTATTTATTTAACGCAAAATTATTTAGCTCATGGAGTCTGCACAGCTGATATGAATGAAATATTTATTGATTTTACAGAGAGAAGGACGATTTTTTTCGATGAAGTTTTAATCATAGAGTTTAATTACTTGTAACTCCATGGTCTTAAGTTTAGAAATAGAAAAAATTATTATAGTATTGTGATGAATAAAATGAATGGGAAAATGCTTATGAATGAAATGCTGCTTTTATAGAGAGAGCCAGGCGTGTTATAATTTGATGACGTCATTTGAATACATTTCAGTTGTTTTTTATGAAGTTTTCAAATATAATAAATTATTGTAGTATTATGATAATGTTAAAAACATTACCGAGAAGCCATGCGATTTATATTTAATTGACGTCATTTGAATGAAGTTTATTTTTTTCGATGAACTTTTAAGTTTTCAAATATAATAAATAATTGTAGTATTGTGATAATTTTTAAAATATTACCGAGGAATGTATCGCATTTTAGAGATGTTTAAATGAAATTGCATTGAAGTTGGAAAGTGTTTCATAATCAATGCTTTATGCATGATTGATCTTTCTTGTCATTTTTCACCTCGCTGTTTCATCCTGGCGTTTTTTTTGTTATGTTTTGCACATTAATTTCAGCTCTGAATACTCGCAGTTTGTCAATGCGCTTAAGAACATTATCCATGTTAACTCCTGGAAAATAGTCCATAGACTTCAAAAATTTTAATCGACTCATATTGAAAACAAATGTGGTATCCATAACACCAATTTGAAGTGTTGAAATTTCAACAAATGTATTGTTACGGATCGTCTCCCTTATGAAGTGATTCACACTTTCATTGGACTTTGTGTTTGCCCATGTTAGCATTTTTTCAAAAGCTTTGGATTAGCTAAATCTGTAAATACAAATTTTATTTTATTCATTATAACCACTGGGAATGAAGTTTTATGCTTATACATTCTGCCTTCAATTTCTGCTTTTTAAAACCACATCACGAATATGGCCCTTCTGGGCATAGACCACGTTAAATTCAAGTTTTAACATTTCTAATCATGGTAAATAATTAACCCTTTGATGGTCATGAACGAGTTCAGCTCGCAGTCGAATCGTGCTTCATAATGCGCGTAAACGAGTTCCGCTCCGGAGCAAGATTTCTACCGAAATGGTTAGAAACGAGCACTACTCGCGTAGGGAAATTTTTCCCCAATGCGCGCTGACGAGCTGAGCTCGTTCGCCATTATTATTCTGCATTGATTATGGTACAAACGAATCCTATTCGTGAAATTTAGATAGTTTTACTGTCTACAGATGGCAGTACGAGTTCCATGAATTTCTTTTCATAATGAAGGGGGAATTTTTTTTTTAACTTGTTCTTTTTATGCGTATTTTGGCGCGTTTTTAGGGTGTTTGCAAAGTAAAATTGCTCAAAAGCGAAAGTTAGATAATTATGATGATGATTGTGATTGTGATACAGAAAGCTTATCAAGTTTTGAGTCTAATGAAGACTTTGTTCACAGTATATCAAGCTCAGAAGACGATTCAAGCGATGAGGAAGATTTTTCGAGTGTTCGACAGTGGTGTAAAGTTGATTCAAGTTCTCACGCTCCTAGCTGATTTAGTTTTACTGGTGATGTGGGCATGAAAGCTTGCGTGACAAATATTTCTGATCCACTAGAGTACTTTGAGCTGTTTTTTTCTGATGAGATTGCAAATCATATTGTTACTGAAACCAACATTTTTGCTGCTGAAAATTTAAATAAATTTAAGAGCAAAGAACATTCCCGAACTCATCATTGGAGTGAAACTAATGCGAATGAATTGAGAGTATTTTTTGCAACATTAATTTTGCAAGGAATAATTACGAAACCAACTGTAAGAATGTATTGGTCAAAAAGAAAGTTAATTGAAACTCCTAGTTTTTCTAACCTCATGAGTTCGAGAAGGTTTGACCTTATTATGAAATTTATTCATTTTGATAGGAATGAAAACACTGATTCTTCTCATCCTCAGCCAAAACTAAAAAAAATATGGACCGTTTTAAATTACTTACAGAAAACATTTTCGGAAGTTTATACACCCGAACAAGACATATGTATTGATGAAAGTCTATTGCTGTATAAAGGGAGACTTTCTTGGACCCAATACTTACCACTTAAAAGGGCCAGATTCGGTATCAAAATGTTTATGTTATGTGAATCTCATAGTGGATACGTGTGGTCTATTATAATTTATGTCGGTAAAGGCACAGATATATCTGAAGAAAATAAAGAATGTTCGTTTTCTACTCAGGTAGTTTTGACATTGTCTAAGCCGTTTTTAAACAAAGGATACTGCCTCACTATGGATAATTACTACAACTCCCCCGAGTTAGGGGAAATGTTATTGAAATCTAAAACTGATTTTTTGGAACATTAAGACCTAACAGAAAAGATCTACCGAAGGAACTGAAAACAGAAAAGCTTAAAAAGGGAGCCTTACTTGCCTATCAAGGAGGTAAGATGATGACCATGCGATGGAGAGATAAAAAATATGTTCATTTTATAAGCTCAATTCATAATCCTGAAATCGTAAAAGTCCCAAATAAATTGAAAAATGTGGAAATAGAGAAGCCTAAGATTGCTTTAGATTATAATAAAACGATGGGCGGTGTAGATCGCATGGATCAGCAAATTGGATACTATGATGTAACTCGATCTCGTCAAAGGAAATATTACAAGAAAATATTTCGTTATTTATTGGACCTAACAATTTTTAATGCTTTACAGCTGTGGAAAAAAAAGGGAATAAAAAATCAAATTTGGAATTCAGACTTGAACTAGCTGAAAGAATTGTTGAATAATATCACACTCACAGACATTTGAAATCAAAACCTGCTGAAACAGTTTCGAATACTTTAAGATTGTCAGCACGCCACTTTCCTGATTATATTCCACCTACAGAAAAAAAGAAAGAACCTACTAGACGATGTGTGATATGTTGCAGCAAAAATGATGCCAATGGAAAAAGAATTCGTCGCGAAACACGTACTTATTGCAAAGACTGTAATGCCCCATTATGTGCAATTCCATGTTTTAAAGTACATCACACACAAAAAGATTTTTAGGTAATTACTGTATTTAAATGCTTCATAAAGTTTTACATTAGTTGTATTTATTTAGTCCTTTCAATTTAATATTTGTCTTATATTTATAATTAACTATTATTATTTATATAATTGATTATAATCATTTATGATTTACTATTTAATAATTATCATTTATTAATTATTTTAAAGTACGTAAAAACTGTTATTTATGTACTACAAATACTTTAAGAAATTTTTAAAACGCGTGAGGCGAGCTATCTACGGCATCGCCAGAGAAGGGTGACATTTTCGGAAGAACGGCGGGGAAAAACAGCTGCCACTTTCGACTACTGTTTACTCGTAATACTGCGCGAATTAAGTAAACGAAAACTGTTCATTTCCCTAACCGTCAAAGGGCTAAAACTATATATCATTGTGTTCAGAATTAATTTATCCAAAAAAAGACAGTAAAATTGAAAAATCGATATTTTGAAGATTTTCCTTGCCAGGGTGTCCTTAAACGTATTTTCCCATAGCTAAATGTCTTTGAAAAGATTATATCTCTTCCAAAAATCGATGCTTATATGATAACCTTGTTTCGAAAAACCACGATTTCCGCGCGAATACGGTTTTTTACTGTGAAACCTGTTTTAATTACTTTAATTTGCTGCGTACATATTTGGAGCAGCGTTCTTGATGTAATTGGAGTTGTTGTTTCACCTCGATTAAACGAAATATATTTTTATCATGAACTTTCTTTTAAAATATTAATGGTAGATAAGAAACACTAACTTTTTGGAAACAGAAATCTCAGCAGTAGTCTGTGAATCACGTTTATTCAATCCGCTATCGTTATGTTCATTACTTGGGCTTTTTCTATACGGGCACTAAAAACCCTGATTACGTACCATTGATGCCAGCATGTTAATTTAATCATATCTATAGACTGGATGTTGAATGTGCGGCGTTTCAGATGCCGTTAAAATGCCTTGAAAAGGCTGATTAAGATATATATTTATATTCACGAAGTTTTCAGAACACACCTGCTCAGTGGCACAATTAATTTATCTTTAGTAAGCGTTTTGTTGGAACTGCCGGGAAAAGGCTCTTTATAGTTTGACCAGTGAAGCCCAGCCAATGACGGCTATCTGGCTTTTAAAGGACGCACAAAATTGAACCATGTTTGACATTGACTGCATATTGACTTGTTCGACTGACGGTAAAGCTACTGAATAGATTGCTTGTAAATTTTATTGAATGCATCTTTGAAAACGTCTGACAGTCTAAATTACTGCCTATTTGACACTTAATTTTAAATTTTAGGTACAAGTTCGTTGATCAACATAAATACACTTGTAACCTCGTCGCTCTTTTTGCGTTGTTAGGATTTATTGCTTAGTCGATCAATTTATCGTCTCAACTGATTTCGAGATGCTATTAATTTAATTGATGAATTGTAACAAGGAAATGCTACTCATTAATTTTCTGGTCCAATTAGCTTACAGGCTACATATATTCAAATATACGCTGTAATTTCAAACTTTTGCTATCGTTATATAAATTTATAAGCTATCATTTTAAGAATTGGAATTTATCTTTGCGATTCTTTAGATTCTTAAAATGTTAAATATATTTCCGTTTGTAGCTTTAATAAGAAAGATCAATCATGCATATAGCAGTGATTATGAAACACTTTCCAACTTTAATGCAATTTTACGCGAATATGCGCGATTATTAGAAGATATAACCTGTATTAGTGGATTACATGTATAAATTGAAAATATCAGTAAATCCGCTATCTTTAAACCTGAAGGCCGTAATTGATTCCAATATATGCCATAATGAAAGTGCTAAAATTATATGAGAATATATATACCCATACTGCTTATATTGTCGCAGATTAGAAAATATGCCAGTGTGTTAGTAGAAGATTACCCGTATTACAAGAGTCTAAAAAATATTTGGCAAAATTGAACAGATGACATAATAAATTAAAAATATCAATAATTCCCGTTATCTTTATACCAGAGGGCCGTAATTGATTGCAATATATGTCAATATACCTGTACTACTTATATTCAAGTACATTAGAAGATATACCCATGCATTTGTAGAAGATTACTCGTACAACGTACAATATATGAGTTTCAACAGTTTTTATACAAAATAACTGGAAAATATCAATAATAATAATGTTTAAACCTGAAGACCGTAATTGATATTATCCAGTCAAAAATGCAATGTCAATGAAATTTATTTTATATACATATCTTTATTATTCAAATCTGATAAGATTTAATAAAAATCGTATACAGCATAAACACATTGGATTTAATTCCTTTGCTAAACGACGCGATATCATTTGCTTCAAATTAATTGGTGGAAAAAATATCGTCTAAATAATGCTATCTCTATGGAAGGTTCGGCGACATTTTCGTCAATTCAGCGACATTTTAAAACATTGCCAGATTTATCGCCAAGTAGTACTGTAGAATGTTCCACTTATCGATAAATTGACGAAACATCATCAAAATGCTATCCCCTAACAAAATACAATTCATTTCATTTATTAAGCGCAATTTTATCAATTTCATGATATTATTATGGATTTAAAAACATTTTTATCAATTTGATGACATTAAAAAAATTCGTTACATGTGTTACTAAGTAGGACGGATGGACTGACAGACAAATGCTACCGAAACATCATTTTAGTACGCTCTTCTAAAAAATCAAATTTAATTACATTGATTTACCGTCGTTTTTATCAATTTGGGGACATTTCCGTAAATTTGACAACGTTTAAGAAAAGCTGCCAAGTTAGCGATATCCCGCCAAATTCGTAAATCTGAATTTGCAGATCTGAAGAATGAACATCCCGATCTCCGTTTGTATATACTAAATGAAAATACTAAAATTTTATTAAAAGATATGTTCGCTTTTTTCTTATTCTGTTTCAACAATCGGATGAGTTTATTGGCTAAACAAAATATATAATTATGAAAACGCTTTGCCAAAATAAATGAAAGTGATTTACGCAGTCCGTAACTCATATAATTAAAAGAAACACCAAACCGTTCGTTTATAAGATATATTTTTATATCCATTTATTTACTCGTATTATTCAAATCGAATAAATAATAATAAACATTAACAAACACAATTAATTTAATTGCGTTGCTAAGCAACATGATATAAGATATAATCTTCCTCATAAAATGCTGATAATTAATTTACCATTTTGATTTCTTAATACTTTTTATTGTTGACTAAGAGCTTGTAAAAAATAAACCATGGTGATAGATTTTCCAGTTAAATTAATGTTTCAAACATCATGTTTTCAAGCAATTCATGTTTTCAAAAGTGACTGATTAGCTCAATAAACTCCCATAAAATTCAGAGATATAGTTTTCATTCACTTTCAGGTTTTAAATCTACGACTTCCAACTTTTTATGTTTGGAGGAACCAGGGAGTTAGAGAGTAGAACTCTTATGAAAAGTTTCGTTTTTCATTAATATCTCGACAACCCCTGGTCTTACGAACTCGAAACTTGGACTAAATTTAAGTGAACCTATTTCAAGGCTACTTACAAAATTTCATTAAATTCGGTTTAGCTGTTCTCCCGTGATGACAAAACAAACAAAAGGTTCGTTTTTATTAATATCTCGAGAACCCCTGGTTGTTGTTGATGAAACCCAGACCGTCCGACCTACCAGAAAGGTGTAAGGTAACTGTTTGGACGGTCGGGAAATGCCACCCAATTTGGACCGGAACCCAGTGGGGGAGGCATCCACAGGGACCGTACCCTCCTTCCCCTACCACCAACCTCTCGGAAGGAGTTTCGGACCCACATGTTTAACGTGATCGTACTCCGCATGAACACGGCGGCAGTTTTGGCAGTGGCTGGAATCGAACCCGGGCCTACCGAGTGCAACTCCAGCGCGCTAACCAATGGGCTACCGCGCCCCGAGTCCGCGCCCGAGAACCCCTGGTCGTAGAAACTCGACATATGGACTAAATTTTAAGTGAGGTTCAAGGCTACCCACAAAATTGCATCAAATTCGGTTCAGCCTCTCTAAGGTGTTGATGAGACAGACAGGTTTTCAATTTTATTTATATAGATTTTACAATCTGTAAAATTTCGCATTATTGCAGTCTTTTCTGAAGCATCTCATCCAGCTGGTGATCTGTTTTGAATCAAGGCGGCTTACAAGAAAATAAAATAGTTACACAATTTATCCTAAAAGCATGGACGTAACAAAAATTGCTGCGGTTGGTTCCAAAACCTAAGTGTTCCTAAACCTAAGTGTATAGTGGGATGGTGTAAGGTGCTCATGTTTTCTGGGTTATATCTCGAAACCACATGGCAAAAACTTTGACCATGACACTTTATAAACAGTCACGGTTTTGTGTAGACAGATATGATGCTTACTGTACATAACATATAAATTACAATATTCAGAAGACAACCTTCATAAAAAAACCTCTTTTTTCTTGTATAGTATTATAATTTTGTAATAATGATTCTGGATACGAAACGTACGAAAAACAATTATTATCATAAGAATAACGTGAGAAACGTATATAAGTACAAATAAAATGATAATGCAGCATACAGCTGTTTCCAGGTTTACGAGCTGTTGGATCCTCTTCATCAGTGCAAGAGAACCAACAAACCTGAAATCCATAAGGGGAATGAATGCAAACGCCGAGTGTCGTGCACGATAGAGCTCCAGGCGCGAAGCGCCTTTAATCTCCAGTTTCAATATGTGGTTCTTATCGTCAAACTGTGACATTAATCCAGTGACCCTAATTGGAGGTTCGAGGTTTTTATTCTCTACTTTTTAATATTTGTTCTAGCTCCTAGTGTGGCAGTTTGTTGCGCAATTAGAGTTTAAGCAGTTTTTTTTTTGGGGGGGGGGGGGGGGTGATGCAGATCTAAGGGTTACCTAGCGTTTTGGCAGTTTGGAGTTTAGAATATTTTTTTATAAAATAATAGTCGCGAGTTTTATTTAAAATCAGATATTTGAGGTGGGATCTTTTAATTCCGATTATGGATGTTTAAAACAGCGCGGGGTCTCTTACGAGATTTGGCCTTGCGATGATCATAGTCATGCAGATTGAATAACAGTTCGTTTGGAACGGATGACACATTTTTGCAAAATTTAAGCACTAGCTTTTTAATTTGGGCTCTAACAGTTTTTATTTTGAAGTCATTCCTAATTACCGAGTTTCTTAAGTACCTGGGGGCTTTCCTGATAATCCGTAAGATTTTGTTTTGTTTCGTCTCTAGGAGGTCTATTGTAGTTTTACAGGCATATCCCCATACAAGTGCTGCATACAGCACTCCCGGGCGGATGACCGATTTATAAATTAGCAGTTTGTTTTGATGACTGAGATTTCCGTTTCCTATCATTAGGTATAAGGCTCCTGTAGTTATATGCGCTTTTTTGATTAAGTTTGTTATGTGCTGTTTCCAAATTAGGTGGGAATCTATCGCTACACCTAGGTATTTAGTAGATTTTTCCGCTTTTTGGGCATGGTTGTTTATGTACAGAGACGGCGGAGGTTTACGTTTTCTAGAGAAATAAATCCAATGACATTTATTGGGGTTTAATTTTATTCGCCATTTTTCCAGTCATGTTTGGAGTATGTCTAAGTGTTGTTGTAGCTGTCTGTGCATTACTGAGACGTAAGGGTGTTTTGCAAGTATCGCACTGTCGTCTGCATAGAGTGCCAGCTCTGTGTTTGGAGTCCTGGGGATGTCGTTCAGGTATATGTTAAAGAGTATCGGGCCCAGGATAGAACCTTGCGGTACACTACTTTTCATGAGCTTGGGTGTAGATAAGTTACCTCCTACTCTGACTTGAAAGTGTCTGTTATTTAAGTATGAGATTAAAAGTTTGACAAGAGCGTCAGAGACTTTTAAAGTGATCAATTTGTACGCTAATCGACGGTGCCACACTTTATCAAGGGCTTTTTGTATGTCCAGAAAAATCGCAGCTGTGGGTGTCTTGTTATTGAGACCAGATGATATGTACTCTACCACTCTCAGCAATTGATGAGTGGTGGAGTGCTTGGGCTGAAATCCAAACTGCTCCGGAATGATAATGTCATTCTCACTAAGGTGCGTGTTCAGTCTCTTAAGAATAATTTTCTCAGTAATTTTACTAAGCGTGGGTAGCAAGCTAATTGGTCTGTAGTTGGCTGGAATTGTGACATCCTCACCTGGCTTATGGATTGTTATAATTATCGCTTCCTTCCATTCTTTGGGAAAATAGTTTAGTTTTAATATTTTATTTATTAAGATACTCAAGTAACATATTACGTTTAGGGGTAGGTTTTTAACCGCAATATTTCTGATTTTGTCGTGCCCTGGGCTTTTACGGTTATTGAGATTTTTAATAATTTCTACTATCTCCTGCGGGGTGGCTGGGTTAATCTCAGCCGTTATCGGGGAGTTCCTGAAGTTATTTAATGTTTGTCTAACCATTCTTAGGGTGTCCTGACACATTAGATCGTGGTTTGGTTGGAATTGTTTTTCATAATGGCTTGCGAGCGCCTCGGCTTTTTGCTCGTCTGAGTACGCGATTTTAGCACCATCTATTAGTGGCGGGAGCTTAATTTGAGGTTTCCTGAGTCTTTTTGCGAATTGCCAGAGCGATACGTCTTCTGGGCTAAGGGATTCGATTAGTTCTTTGTACTGTTGCTGCTTTTCTGCGACAATTTTCCCCCTGACTTTGCACGTGAGTCTGTTAAGTTCCCTTTTAAGGGCTGGGTCTCTGTTAGCCTGCCATGTCTTACGTATTCTATTTCTTTGCCTGACTAATTGTTTGACATGGTGGGAAAGTGTGGGCATTTTTGGAGACTCACGATGTGTTGTGGCAGAGGCAATTGCTCTCTTGATTTCTGTTGTGAGTGTGTGCGTGGCAGAGTCAATATCCGCCGTGCTCATTATGTTAGGTACTGCCAAGGGCGGCTCGAAGAGTGCTCTTTTGAATACTTCCCAGTTGACCCTCTCTTGTCCCAAAGAGGCTGGAAGAGGTGTGTTCAAGTCGAATGTCACCAGTACCGGTAGATGATCCGAGTCGAATTCATCCAGGGTACTAATAGTTTGAGCGTAATCTATGTTTCGCGTTAGGACAAAGTCTATAAATGAGGCGTTGGCACCTGAGAAGCAGGTTGGTGTCGACGGTGCAATAATGTTAGTGTTTGTCGTGTTCAGCAGTCTGTGTATCTGTGTACCGCGTGAATTGGATCTCCTACAGCCCCACGCTCGGTGGTGTGCGTTGAAGTCGCTTGCGAGTATCGTGTTTGGATATCGCGAGAAAAGGAGTTTCAATTGCGCAGCTACATCTACTCGACACACAACGATCTTGACACCGAGCTGAGAGGCTGTGTTTCTCCACTGCTCCGCTCCAACTATGAGATCACGCTCTAACGTTCCTATCCATGAGTCGCCTCCACCTGACATCACTAAGAGTAGTGTGTGAATGAGAGAGCTGGCGCAGACCCATAAACAGACCCATAAAATCCCCACCCACTTTTAGAATGTAATGGCTCTATATCACCCATAAAATTTCCACCCACTTTTAAAAACAATGGTGCGAAACCCACCCATTAAAACCACACCCACTTTTTGAATGTAATGGCTCTATATCACCCATAAAATTTCCACCCACTTTTAGAATGTAATGGCTCTATATCACCCATAAAATTTCCACCCACTTTTAAAAACAATGGTGCGAAACCCACCCATTAAAACCACACCCACTTTTTGAATGTAATGGCTCTATATCACCCATAAAATTTCCACCCACTTTTAGAAATACAATGGCTACAAAGCCTCCATTAAAATCGCATCCACTTTTAGATATCAATGGTATGAAAACTGCCATAATTTCCTTACCCCCCCTTTAAAAAACAATGGCTCTCAAACCCCATAAAAAACTAAACCCACTCTTAGAAAGTAATGGCTCTATTTCAGCCATACAAATTAAACAAGCAATGGTATCAAAATCAGCCATTAGCAAGGTTCTAGCGCAAGCACCTTCCGAGAAAGTGATGGCTCTATATCAACCACACCAATTTTCCGGAGCGAGCAAGCGAAAAGTCGTTGGGAGGGAAGGGTACCCCCTTCGGCGAGCACCCCCTTTTCCGCGGACGGCCACCCCCTTTTAAAAGAGGCATTCAGAACAGAAGAATGTGTCCTTCGAACTGAGGACCATTAATTATCTTTTAATAGTTCGAAAACTGTTAAAAGATTATGATCGCCTACTCCTTTATTGCATAGTGACCGTGAGCCAAGGTATGGATACCATCTTCCAATATATGACGCTTGTCATCTTTTCCTGATAGGGCAATCTTATTGACTTGTATGGAATGAACCTCATGCTTTGTGCTCCTGATGAGATTCATGGTTCGATGCTGTACTTCTTGCTTGAATAGGCAGTTCTTGTAGTCCTCGAAGGATATCCTGTTTTTCACGACACATTTCTTTACTCCTTTCGACTTTTTCACCAGGTCAACCTCAGTTTTACAAGCATACATCTTAGATCTTAAGCCAACGAACTCTTCTAAGATCTTCCCTGCATTTTCATCCTTCATCTTCCCCAAGACCTTTTTATTTACTCGAGGCATACCATACCTATTGTTTTCTGGATAATCTGATGTATCAAAGTAGTCAATCAATCCTTTCATATCCTCATAAAAGTCCTCGGTCTGTATGTCATAGATGTAACTGTCAGTGTCCATGTACAATAGCTTGATATCACCCCCATATTTAGGCTTCATAAGATTATAATGGAAGTCATACATCAGATGCTTCGATAGATCTAATATACTCATGCCGACGTATATTGGCTTATTAAAAATCACTTTCGTCTTGTACATATGCACGGCGGCTAATCTTTCGTCAAAAATGGTCCTTCCCTTGAAGTTGGGCTTAGCAACTAGCTTCTCCGCTTTCTGGGGATCGCATACTAGCCTAATATCGAGTCGCTTCCTGATATTTTCCATCGTCTTGCCAAAGACCGAGTTGTTCATAAGTTTGAAGAAGTCTTTCTCAAAGTCGTTGGTTGCCTTGGTCCTCATATCAGTGTTCAGGTCTATGTACCTCTTCAACCAGGGAGACTGCTGAAACTCCAACACTTTGTGCACCTTTTTGAGCTTCATCCCCAACTGCAACAGTTGCTTCAAAACCCTGTAATGAACCACATAATGCTCTTTGTCATAGAGGGTCGTCAGTAGTTTTGGCTGTTTTGAGCCATCGGGCATCCTGCTCTCAGGTGCTAGAGGTAGGTCTGAATGGAGGTTGTGCAGATGGGTCGGGTACTGTAGGTCGCAATCTATGATGTATCCTTTGTCTGAGTCATCCTCTACTTGGGTCACATCTGACACAGTGCTCCACTTGAAGCCACCATGCGGTAGGTATTGACTCATGGCCCATCCGTAAAGGTTGTTGGCGTCAAGGTACATCAGGTAGTTAGACTTCTTGTTCTCGTCATAGACCCTCATGTACTTGTTGTTTGCCCTCCCATATCGGTTACAGCACTGAGAGATGCCTCCTCTGGTCCCCTTTTCTAGCATGAGTATCATGTCATAGTCTGTCAACAGCTCTAGTTCAACCTCTGTGGTTTTGAGCATGGCGTCCCACGAGAGTCCGGGCGCAGTGAAGTACCATGCAGGATCCAACTTATAGGTCTTTAGACAGATATCTCTAAAGTGTTCCATGATGTCGGCTAGGATGAGTACATCAGTCTTCACATACAAATCGGAATATTCACCCAATGTCTTAATGTTGAAGGCCTTCCATACCCTTTTAGCGTGCTCGTAGTCCTCATCCTTTATGTGTGACTCATTCAATTGGTTGTAAAAGTCTTCTTTTGGGGGCAGCTTGGTTTCTTCGCATTTGTCCCACGAGTCCATGTAATCGTATGGATAGACGCCTTTTCGGGTGACGAGGTCCAGTTTGTCCTTGGGGAAGTACTTGGCTGTCTCCCTGAACTCCTTTACGTTCTTCGCAAGACTGTCGAGGCTAGCGGCCATGAACTTGAATGAGTCGACAAACCTCAACTTTATACCAGGTACCTTTACTTTCTTCCCATCGCCTACTTCTACAGTTTTTGCCCCGACCTCCTTACTGAAGGAAATGTACCTCTCCTCGTCGTTCGGGATGACGTCGATATCACCTTGGTCTCTACCGAGCTCCTTTATGAAGAGATGGGCGTCGTAGCCAGATAAGTTGTGGATAAACACTGGAATGAACGAAGGCTCTTGGTACTTTAGGTTGCAAAGGTTGTGAGCAGGTCCTCTGTAGTTCGATTCACATTTCGCCGGATTGAGAAGATGGTCATGATCTCTAACTTTTCGGAAGTCTGGTTCATCCTTGGGTGAATAGGGTGAAGGTTTCTTCCTGATATCTTCATCACAGATGTGGCAAACATGGGTCCTTTGGAAATGCTCTTCATCTTCGGTGGTCATTTTGATGGGTTGCTTCTTATCATAAATGTTCTTTATCGCTAGCGCCTCAGTCTTCACTGTATCAAAGAACAGCTTGGTGGCATTGGGTCCTCTGTATGTGATTGGTGCCTTATAGTCTGCGTGTTTATATTTGATGTAGACAGTGAAGCTCATAGGTTCATGCTTTTGATATTTATGTAAGAATGAGCTGTCTTTTGTAGGGCAGCAGGTGTTTATCTTGTTTGTCAAGCACTCGAAGTCTCCGTACATCACAAAGGGTAATCGTAAAGACCTTTGATAGTTTTTGAACCGCAGAGATTCGTTCTCCTCGGGCATTACAATCTTTACTGGTGTATTCTTCCTACAATCCGTTTCATGAGCTTGGAGGTCCTCTTCGGAGTAATAATACAGCAGACATCTCTCACAGGTGAATATCTTTCCGTTGTGTTTAGTCACTTGTCCGCTTATCAATTTGGAGAGGTCTTTTATCCAACAGTAATGACTGTTGCCTTCCTTATTCTTTATGTACAGCAAATTGATGTGTTTGTCTTCCTTATTTTTAGTGATTCTCAATGGGTAAATATCATTACCTTCGTATGAATATATGTTCACCGATATGTTATTCAACTTTTCAAACCTGTTAAATACTCTATCTTCCATCTTCACTGGAAACTCAATGCCTTCAAACTTTAGCTCATTCTCATACGGTTTATATTTGGTGACTCTTTGGGCATCTTTTTCCGCTGGATGCAGTGCAGAGAGTATTGCCCACATGAAACACTTATTATCCTCATTTTGCACGTTTACGACTGCCTTTTTGGCTTTAATCTTTTTCGGCAGATCGATGTAGGATGCTCCTCTCAGCGGGTTGTATTTATTGATCCTTACCTCAAGGCTTTTGATTCTGGCAAGCGTCCACCCTGAGCCCCTTGCAACAAACTCCTCCATTTCTGTCAGTAACTTTTGGATAACTGATCTGTAATAATCAACCAAATCAGTGGATTCTAAGATGACTTCATTTTGTGTTTTGAAGTTTTTCTCCATTTCTTCCACCTTTCCATCTTTTGCTTTTGCATAGTCGCAGAGGAACTGAAAATTGACCTTCAGGCCATGCAGCCTCTTCAGATATTTAGTGATGAGACCCCGAACAAGTGGTGAAACATCATTCAAAAAGTCTTTGGGAAGCATCAGATTGTGTTCGTTTGGGATGTCGTACGTCTTCAGCCGAGACTCAAATGCTGTCTCAACTTCAAGGGGTGTATATAGCCTTCTCTCTCGCGAATCTGAAAACAGGTCGGAATCGAATTGGAAGTGACGGTTGAACAATACGCTTTCTATGTATGCTATGATGTCTGCCTTCCTTCCTAACGTGGAATAGCCTGTGATGCCACGCGTCCGACAAAAATCACGTAGTTGCTTGATGGTCATGTGATGTAGGCTCTGTATGTTGTCAAAATCATCTCTGTGGTCCTCCTTCTGAGAGGCCTTCTTTGGTTTATAGTTTTGATGAGCTTTAGTTTGCCAGTGCTTATTTATGCTCGATTCCTTAAATAACTTACCGCAACACCTGATTTTAAGCACCCTCTTTTTCTTTTGCTTGCTAAACAAGTCATCGTGGAAACTGGGAAAGCCGTTATGATTCGTTGAGTATGAATCAATTGGATGAATGAGGGCGATCAGCTCCGACTTCTTAAGTTTCGAGTATCCTCGAATATTATGTTCCCGACAGTAGTCTTGCAACTGCCGAACGGTTTTCGATTGAAAATCCATGCTTTATATACTGCAACCCTTCTCTTTAAATGCTTAAAATGTCGAAGGGGTACCATCAAATTTAAAAGACAAGCAACATTTTAATGGTTATTACACCATTAAAACGTATCTTTCGTCCCTAACTAGACGTCTCGTTTCTCTTCGTTTATGGTATTCATTGATTTTATTAACTGTTCTTCGTTAATGGTCGACCCGTCTAAAGAAATGTTGCATGAATTAAAGGTGACCCCCTTTTTCTTCAATTCATCTCTAACTCTGACGTAGAGTGTCTTCGAGTTTGGGTGACACGGGAGGTCTAATAGGATAGAGACTTCTTTATACAACGAGCGTTGCTTTCTCAACACACCTCTAGCATGAACGTCTTGAGATCTTGTCGTGTAGTAGGGGTAGGTTTCGTCGTTACGCTTAATAAGAATAAATCGTTCACGCTTATCCTTTTTTGCAGGCTGGGGTGCACGGTCCTCGACTGAAGTTTCAAGTTTCTGTTGGATCGCATCTGTCTCAAAAATAACCCTTTTCATTTGATCCTCGATTTCCTTAAGCTTCATTTCAAACTCATCCTTGTCCATCGTCTTATATTCATTTACAAAGTAGTTGAGGATGACCCTGTTGCACTGGAAGTAGAACTTTGGTGAGATCCAGGAGGCGATCTCGAGGATAAATTCCTTAGGGACATACTGTCCAGTAATCTGCTTATTTACTTCGCTGTTGTTTTGCTCTCTTATCTCGTAAAAGCTGCCATCCACATGTGGAGGGCAGCTTTTACTTTCATAGAACTTTTTCAGGCTTTTCGACTTTTCGAGGGAGTAAAGTTTTAATGATTGTTAAAAACCATTAAAACTTATCATTCCAAATTTAGCGCCACAACATAGTCATACAGTTCATCTAAAATGTCATTATGGGCTATCTCAACCATTTCATGAATGCGACTCAATAAAAAATCGTACACATCACTGAATACTGTAGGGTGATTGTTACCGAGACTTTCTAGAACTTCTGTCAAATTTTCGCATACATAAGCTAATGCACACATTTTTTCACCACCTACATGGGAATATAGAGCTTGTATATCATCTAAACGCGTGTAAATTTCTACGTAAACACTCATGTTCTTCTTCTATTTATATACTAAATGTGTTTCTTTAAATGCTTAAAATATCGAAGGGGTACCATCAAATTTAAAAGCAGTTAAAAGGAAGACTTACTATAATAAATATGATGAAGGAAGTGTTCGAAGTAATAAGAATGCTAGGTCTAGACATGAAAGTTGCATCAGACGGAGGAGCTCGAGAATGTGAGCATGAAGATGTGAGAAAAAATGATGATGGCTGGTATGTTTGCACAACATGTGGGGAGGAGCTGAGGTATAATCCCAATAAGCCTCCTATTGATCTGCTCGATCTTTATAGAAACAAGCAGATCCAAGAGAGGCGAAAACATCGAATGAAAACTCTATCTGCATGGCTCACTGAGTACCACATTCCTTTTGAAGAAGAGCTATTGGAAGACTTTTGTTCTTTTAGCCATAAATATGAAGAGATGTTCCCAGAGCGAAAAAACCTAATCAGCAAAGAATACATTCTATTTCATTTGCTCCGGAAAAGGGGTTATCAGACCCCACTTAAGTTGCCTAAAATGAAGAAAACGCTTACCCAAAATGAAGAAATCTGTAGAGTCATTTTCAATGCTTTAAATTGGGCTTACTAGGAAAGTTCAACTAGGTGTGGTGAGGACGTGAATTTTTAATAGCTTTGACAGCTATTAAAAATAAATTTAAAGAAGATCGTTTTTATGGATCCAACTGGTCTCAGGATAGCCTAACCATTTCACTAGATACTTGTCCCCTTTCTTTCTGATTATTTTCTCAATCTTATACACATCGTCTTTCTTATCATACTTCACCAGTTCATTATCATAAAAGGTACCTTTCACCTCTTCATTGTTTGAGTCCTTTACTCTATAAGTGATTGGGTCGGTTTCTAACACTTCAGAAATGACGAATATTTCTTCTGTAAAAGTTGCTTGATAACCCCTTCTGAAGGTAGACTTATATATTGATATTCTTACTTTATCTCCTACCTGGTATTTGGGTTTATGTATGACCTTTTCTTTAAACAAATTGTGATACACATCGCCACTGTTTTCTTCTAGACTGGCTTCAGCGGGTGTCATTCTGATACTTCTGTGGTATGAGTTGTTGTAATTCTTCACAAATTGATCCAAGACATCTACGTATCTATTTGTATTGTTAGCCGCTAAGTATTTCCTAATTTTACCGTTTAAAGTTCTGTTAAAACGCTCCACAACGGAGCATTTGATTTCGACGTTTTCAGTAGTAAACCAGTGAATATTATTCTCTTTAAACAGTTGTTGCGTCTCTTTGTTAATAAACTCGGTCCCTTTGTCTGTCTGAATTTTTTCAGGATTTCTTTCCTTAAAGATCTTTTTAAACGCCATAGTAACTTCCTCACCCGTTTTCCTGCGAACTGGTATAGCCCAACCATATTTGCTAAAAATGTCTATGACTGTTAGTAAGTAGTTTTTGCCATCATTAGAACTTGATAATGGCTTTAAAAATAACAAGTCTGCTTGCCATTGGTCATCAATGTGTGATACGTAAGTTCTCCTCCTTTTGAATTTACGGATAAGTGGTTTATGTTTGGTGTAAACATCTTGCTGGTGTAAGAACTCTTCGATGTCCTTTCTAGGAACATGCACCTTCCTCTCAAGCTCCGTGATGCCGCAATATCCAGTTTCAGGATCATAGTACACAGCTCTCAGTTTAGGGGTGTTCTGAGTTACCCCGTCAACTTTAAAAAAGAACTTTTCCTTGACCCACACTTTTCACATTCACCTTTCATAACAGGCCTTCCGTTGCTTGTCACCGAATTTTCAACCTTTAGTGTGCCTGTCTTCTTTTTACAAATCAAGCAGTATGTCACAATAGAACCCAGTCCAAAAACTTTTTTGGTTTTTATGATTGGTCGGATCACAGCCCTTGCTTGTTTTTCTCCGAGTGGATAAAATCCGCTGTTTGGGTTTTCAATGGTGGCTAGATCCTTTAAAAGCTCTTCATCTGCAACATGTCTCTGTCTAGTGTCTTTTGTTTGACTGTATGCTATGTCATGCTTCTTGCATGCTTTATCTACTCTGTTAACTCCTGGATCCCCTCTAGTCAATCTTTTAGAAAGCTTTGTAAAAGGTCCACAGTACTGATAACCAGGAAGGTGCATTTCTGGTGGATTGAGCTTATCTTGCATCCAACCGACTAAATCTCCACCTTTAATCTTCTTTTTTGTATCGTGTTTGCTCATTTATTAAGAATGTAAAATTATTTTTCGTACCCGTTCAAACCTTTCTTCTTCAAATATTTTTCCATGGGGAAGTACTGCAAGTCCTTAATAAATTCTTGCTCTTTAATCAAAGCCTCCTCCTCCGAAACAGTCTTTGCTCTCAAGGAATTGAGTAAAGACTTATAAAACTTGTAGGTAAACTTGTATTCTTCTTTCCGTTCTGAGATATGCAAGGATTTATCAATAATCTCTATGACACTGACCACGATGCTCAAGGATGCTAGGGGAAGCAGAGCGAAAGCAGTCAAACTCGAAGTACCAAACAAGAACTTGGCAACTGTCAGAGACAGACTAACATCACTGTAGAATTTGTAGCTCTTTCTGTATACGTACAACCATGACTCTAATTTTTGTTCCATGTTTTATTTAAAGGATCAAAACATTTCCTATACCTCATTTCAGGGTTAACTAAATCAAGCATAAAAAAATCATGAGGTTTCGTGACACACGTTTTGTACATACTATTGAACTCCCCGCTGGTGAGACTACCATCGATTTCTCGCAGGATTTGTTTAACCTCTCTTGGTTGGAGTTGAAAGAAGATAAAGTAGTTACAGTTCTTGCGTATGTTGATGGGTGTTGAGTAATATGATTGAGATATATAGATGATGGACGCATTTTTCTTTCTACCTCTTATGAATAGGTCCTCTATGACTTTTTGCTTCTTTTCAGTCACGCAGTCATCGAATACAACTAGATTCTTAACGCTAGGATCAAGTTCATCCACTGTTATAAAATCGCTCAACTCTGACGTGAATAATGTTTCCTTCTTGAACTTGTGAAACATTTCTAAAAATTTTTCTTTATCAACCTTCTTAACTTTTTTAAGGTTTAGAATATCATCTTCCTCTATATCATTAAACTGCGTGTATGTTTCTTGTAGAGATGAATACTTGGGCTCAAAGATGTCTTTAGCACATACGTAGAGATTGTCAAACTTCAACCAATCGTAGATGAAGTTAAGAAGCAAGTTTGTTTTACCACACCCTGAGGGTCCGGTGATTAAGAGTCTGAAGGGATGTTTGGGTAGCAGAGGATGCTGATCAGCATATGCAAACTCATCAGGTTGCGTGTAATTCTTTATTCGAATCATATCTTTATTTAGGGTGAAAAACATTTACTTTAAGGCAAAAATATTTGCTTTAAAGCAAAAACATTTACTTTAAGGCAAACATTTATTTGTCAAGTAATAAAGATGAATCAATTAGAGAAGGAACGCATCGAAAAGATAAAGGGGCAGATACTAGCCCAAAAAAGATTGGGTGAGTTACAAAAAGATCTCAGAAGAAAAAACGAGCAGCAGCTTCAAGACAAATTAGGTGTTCGAGAAACGTTAACAGAGTTTCATAAGCCTGTGACCGAACAGTTGGCTCAGCAGGAAGTATCGAGAAACGAGCAAATGAAAGCTGTTCATAAAGCTGTTCAGGATGTAATGCAGGAAATATCCATTCCATCGTTAGAATCCACAAGAATTCCTGAATTAGAATATGGAATAAAAGATTTGGAGCGCACGATTTATAATTTAAACTTAAATAAGGATCTAGACGAGTCTTTCATCAGAAAAGAGGGTTTTGAATTGCCTTCAGAATTAGTGAGCAAAAGTGAGGGCGAGCTGAATGAAATCATAAAACGTGCCAACGACAGAAATAAAGAATTCGGAACTAGAAAAGGGCCTATAAAGAAAGAATGGATGAACGTCACAGAAGATAATGGAGATAGGAAAGAATATTTAAGAAAAGAGTTGGCCAAGTATAACCACAAAATTCAAATGATGAGGAACTATACAAAAGCACTCAAAACACTCAGGGATGGACATTATTATACAGGCGAGGGTATCGATGGGATGGAGCTGCTTTCGCGGCTGACGGATAAAAGATGTAGTGGGAGTAAAAGTAAAAAGCTCTACAATAAAATCGTTACTCTGTTGGATACGCTTTTAAAAAAGGGTGAGCTAAACAATGATTTTGTAAAAAGCTACTACGCAAAGTTTTTGAGCTAGCGAAAATTTTTCTCTGCATATAATAAATGAGTAACTACGTTAAAACAAAAGTACATCTGAGTGATCATCAGATCAACAAGTTAAAGACTGCACACAAGAAAAAAGAGGAGGTCACTTTACAGATCAATACCTCCAAGGCGCCAAATCATGATCTATATCTTACTCAAACACAGATCGAGCAACTAAAGAAGGGCAAACGCATAAAGATCAGCAAAACACAACTGGAGAAAAATGGTGGATTCTTGCCTTTTCTTATCCCCATTCTCACCACTTTGGCTACCGGTGCTCTTTCGGGGGCAGCTGGATGGGGAGCTAAAAAGATTATGGATAAAGTGAGCGGATCCGGTTGCAAGGGAAAGAAAAAAAAGGGGAAAGGCGTTCTACAAAACTGGGAATCTCGAACAAACTGATCGAGGAATGCATGAATGGTGAGAAAGGGTTTCGTGGCGTCTTCACATCTGACATGCTACCCAAAAAGATGAGAAAGTTTGAAAGTGGAATTATTAATTTAGACTTGTCGACAGGGCCTGGTACTCATTGGGTGGCCTACTACAACGATCCACATAATAATTTTGTAGAATATTTTGATTCATTCGGAGACTACAAATATAACAATATTCCTTTAAAGGATGTCATTATCCCGGCAAACATATTTCGCTACCTGAGATCATCAAATAAGGAAGTTCGATACAATTCAAGCTTCCTGCAGAAACCCACATCTGACCGCTGTGGCTACTTCAGTATGGCATACATAAAAAAGAGAAATAGAGGCCACCTTCCTTGGGACATCTTGTACTCCCTAACTCAAGAACCAAGTGATCATAATGAGAAGAAAGTGCTACTTTAATGAAGCATGCGTGTTATTTTAATAGGTCAAAGCCTATTAAAATAAAAAAATGCTTATAATAAAATGACTCTGCTTATATTAAACTCAAAAGACTACCCAAAATCAGAAGACTTTACTGTCGAATACGCTACGCCTCTGAAGATCAAGAGGGTTGCTTTGCAATCTTTTTCCTTATGGGTTTCATGGTACAACATTTGCAAGGCCTACGAGAACAACAAGCTTTCATTCTACGATGGCAGCCTTTGGCATGATCTAACTATTCCTGATGGAAATTATACTCTGGGGGAGCTAAACGATTACATGACGACATACTTCAGGAACGAAAGTCCTCCCATACAGTTTGGCGTGATATTCGCTCGACAGAGATTTGTGATAAAACTGAAAGAACACTACAAGCTTGATTTATCGAAGAGTAAGCTTCATGAGATTTTAGGATTTGAACCAAAGGTTTACGAAGAAGTGAAACAAGAAGCCAAGTACGTGGCTAACATCTCTAGAAGCGTCGATGATATTCATATCCATTGCGATATAATAGAGGGCGCTTATTTGAACCAATTTGCATCGGAAGTTATCCATTCTTTCACGCCGGCGCAAGAGCCAGGTAGTTTGCTCTCTAAAGATTTTGACAGACCCATCTTTTTTAAGACAAAGAGTAACCACGTATACAGGATCAGGATGCGTCTGACCAATCAGGACGGTGTACCAATTAACCTCAATAATCAGAGAGTTCTTTACAGGTTGTTGGTGGAGTGAAGAAAATTTTTGTACTTACAATAAATGAACAGACATAGACTTTACAGAGCAAGCAAGAGGATACAAGGCCGAGGCTTCTTTGGGAGAAAGCCTTTGAACGTAGCTATGAAAGAGGTTGAACAAGAGGTGCAGCAAGCAGTGAATAGTAAATTGGAGTCAATCCTTAATAAATCCATTAGAAGAGGCGCAGGCTTAAAAGTAGTGAATGAAGATAAATTAGAAGCTATCCTTGCAAAGAATATGAAGCGAAAATAATTTTACTGCATATAATAAAGATGAACAATATTTGGGAATTAAAACAAACGTCAGAAGACGTCATCAGAGACATAGAAAGTTTTGAGTACAGAGAAATTAAAGAAACGCACAGCACTCAGGATACGAGTGAAGATGCCACGTATAACTTTCACATACTCGACACAAACGCTAAAATTCTCTACTCCAAAGGATATATTCACCAAGAACTCAGAGTCGTAAAAGGAAACGGAGATTCTGTAGGGGAAGAGAACGTGACATTGGTGAATGGTGGAGGTTTACTCAGGAGAAGTATCATGACCGTCGGTGCATACGAGATAGATTCAGATGTGCATGAAACATCCTTGATGCTTCAGGTTTTGGGTTTAATTAACTTCACACCTGATTATACAACTTCGGAAGCGACCAATATGTTTTACTATATAGATACCTCTGATTCTGCCGAGAGAGGGTCGTTCAAGTTTAACGGTACCCTCACCGATGCTACAACAATAACAAATTTTTTCGCTAACTTAAGAGTGAATGATGAGCGTAACGAAGGTTTTGCCAAAAGATGGATATATACCCGAGATAGTCAGTCTGTGCACATATTTATACCACTCAAATACATTTTCGGCTTCCTCAAAGATTATGAAAAAGTCATTACAGGCTTTGACGTAAAATTTCAGTTTCAAAGAAACAGTCACAAGAACATGCTGTATACAAATGCACAAAATCCTAATTATAAAGTACAAGTCAAGAAACTTTCGCTTTGGCTACCTTATGTTAAATTCAATTCTTCTGTTGATGGTCAGTTTACAAAATTGATTCTGTCGGACCAATCCATCGACCTTAACTGGAGGCAACCGAGAGTAGTCAAATCCAACATTTTAGAAAATAGCAGCGGATCATGCAACATACCCGCCACGACTGATGAAGTGATGAGCCTTTACGTTGTGCCCCAATATGATGAAAGAAACGAAAACTTTTCTCAAAACAACATGCTGTTTGATAACTTAGACATGATTGATTGCTGGCTTATGGTCAATAACGTGAGGGTGCCAAACATCAACTATACTATGGACTTTGAGAAAAAAGATTATTCGAGACTCTACGCTGCTCTCTTAGATGCAGGACTTAACAATCTCACTTCCGAGACCGGATGTCTCATCAACTATGAAACCTTCAGAAGTCTCTATCCAATCATATGCTTCAACTTATCTTTTCACGAGCCGTACGTAAATGTTAGCAACCTGATGATTGAATTTCACTGGAGACTGAAGAGCAGCCCCCAGAATAAGAAGTATGTATTTTACTTTGTTTTGATCGAGAGAAAGAGATGCAAACTCAATATGACAGAAAAGAAGATCACAATGTTGAATACTTTAAGGATGTGAACTCAATAGATTACTTTAGATTTTAATAGATTACGATCTATTAAAAAACTTATTTATAATAATAAAGATGGCTTGGTTTCCTTTTGGAATATACTACCCTAGAAAAGCAGTGGGTCTTCGCGGTCCACCTGGAATAGGGTTTAAACTCACAGACGATGGGAATTATGATATGGAAAATAAGGTGCTCAAAAACTGTCACAACCCAGTTGATGATCAGGATGTTTCAACTAAACATTTTGTTCAGACAGAGTTTGAAAAGAATTACTTTGGTTTAAGACAAATCATTGAAGACAGTAAAAACAATTTTAATGATAGTTTCTTAAATTTTGTTCGTGAAACAGCTGAAAGGATAAAAAATCTGGATAGTGCTCTTAGAGGTGAAATTGCTGATAGTGTTTCTAAATTAGATGACAGATTCTTGAGCTATGGTGAAAGAAGGTCTATCGATGTAAAAGGTACAAGAATAGGGAATGTTGGCGACCCCATAGAAAGCAAAAACGCTGTCAATAAGAGATATTTGGAAAAATATGTTGACAATAAAGTATGTTATGCAACCACCGCATCAGGATACATAACTATTAGACCTAGTACCAATGCGAATGCCGTTATTTTTACGAAGTTTTCCGGTGATGCTTTGAACTCAGAATGTAAATTCTCTCGGAACGGTTTTTTTAGACTGGGATTGTACCTTGACCCTCAAAAGATAATCGATGAATTAATCGTTGTTAAGTTAAACATTAATAACAAGCAGTACGTTCACAAAATGAAAGTAGCCACTGAATTCGTGTTAATTCTCGGAGAGGTTAAACAAGATGACCAGTTAAAGATTTTCTTACGATGTGATGCTGAGTTCACAGTTCAACCATTTCTAAAAATTGAAGAAATCAAGTGGACACTCCAGATGCCGTAAAAAAATGAATACGTTGACCTCAGGTTTATATCAGATGAAAAAGTTATAAAATTTATTGCACACCATTAAAAGAGATGGGGACCGATATTGTATCTAAACTGATTGCTAACGTTCTATAGACATTCACTTTTAATGATTTATATCATTAAAACTGTTTATGAACCCCCATCTATTCTTTTATAAGTTTGACAATTGTTTCAAACTGATCATGCAGCTTCTTCAGAGATTTATTCATTTCTGAAATGTCACCGCTTAAAACATCGAATTGGAGATACTGATAAAGAATTCTATAGCGAAATATCTCAGACTCAATTTCATTCATTTATTTATATTTTGTTTTCTTTAAATCAGATAAAATACGAAGCAGTATTATTTTCCGCTAGGAAAGTGTCGACACTTTAGAAGAAGTAGAAACAAGGTCGACCTTGTTCCTTTCTACTTCCTGCTTTCAAACGTCTGTAGCGCTGACCTTGCCTAACATCTTTTCCTCTTTAAAAACAAGCGGAGATTACTAGAATCAAAGGGAGATGGCAGCACCATACGGGGAGTGATTCTCGCAAAAGCATAGAACTCCACTGAGATCCAAGAGGCGATGTCAAGAATGAGTTCTTTTCGAACATACTGCCCAGAGATCTGTTTATTGAGAGGATCATTGTTATCTGCTTTAATCTCATAAGACCCGACGCTGTGATCGCAGCGTTGGCTATAGTACTTTAATAGTCGTTTTGACTTTTCAAGCATCGACCAGTTTCGAAAACGTTTATTCGCATCATTACAGAGCTTTGTAGCGTTAAAGTACCCCGTGCTCTTATCAATCACCAGCCTAAAGCCACCGAAGTTATTATTTTAAGGTCATATCCTACTTGACTCGTTTAAAGTGTTATTTTTGAAGATTTTCGCCTGTGGTGTAAAGGTTAAATAAAAGGTATGAGTAAATATCGATGGGTACCCATGGCTGAACGGTTAGCGCGCAGGACTCTTAACATCTAGGTCCCAGGTTCAAATCCCGACCTCTCCCAGGTTGTTAATCAATCCGGGTTGATGGTTTATTGAACTATACCGAGCCAAAAATGACATGTCGGCTACTTCCGTCGTTGAACCAAAGGAGTAGCATCCTTCGATTAAATAATAAGTGGTGGGTTGAGACTGTGGTCCTATGTCCTGAATGTTTAATGAGTTGCCTCAGTGGCGGCAGGCTCAGAGTGTATTTGGTCTTGAATTCGGCTCATCAAGAAGGGCCCCTTGGTGGGTCGGATTTGAGATTGAATATACTCTGAGCCTACCGGGAGGCATTTTGCAAAAATTTTTAATGATTATTTTCAATGTGACGCAGTCCATCGATCTCATAAAGTTTGCCCTTGTATCATTTAAACATCGTCACGTACAACACCCTACAGAACACCATCTATAGGTTTGAGCCTGCGGGCCACGACCCACAAGAGAGGAACTCCTTGAGTGTTTTGGCCTCCGTCTTCTTGCTCCAAGAGGCGTAGAGAAGGCGTGTCTTCCCGCTCTTGTCTATGAACTGTTTCTCGAGCCTGAGATCGGCCCTGCTCAGATCGTCGAGACTCTTCACTGGCTCGTACTGGAGGGTGAGTGCTCTGAACATACTGGCGATGTTGGAGACCTCTGCAGATCTGCGCGCAAAGAGCTGCTGCTGGGATCGGGAGCCTGCCCTCTGTGAGAAGCCATGCTCAAACTTCACAATCGTTTCGCACTGAGGATGGGTCTTATCATCAACATCACTGCCATTGTGAATGTATAGGCAACACATGCCACCACAGGGAAAGCCATCAAGGGCATCAGAGAGCGGCTGACTGGAAAGGAGGGTCAAATCAGAGTTAATCTTCTAGGGAAAAGATGTGATATGTCCGGGATTGGTCCTAAAAATCGACGTATATTTTTTAATGGTGATGATACCATTAAAAGAAAATTTACTGTTCAAATTTAAACAGTTGCGCTGGTAGTGCTTTCCCGACATCTTTAGTTCCCAAATATACAAAGAATAGAGGTTTAATCTCATTAAGCTTCATATAGTCGGACGCATTTTCGTCGCATCGTTTCGGCAGATACAAATTTGAGCCGTCTTCTAACTTCACTATTAGTTTATTACCATATTTGGTGGTGATCTGTTTAATTTCCATGACAGGGTATTTTACGTCGATATTGAGCTCATGCATCTTCTTGAAACTTCCTTCCAATGTACTAAGTGCGTTTAGTTTGTTCAACAGTTCCATGGTTTTTGTTACTTCTCTACTTAAGAATCCTTGTCTTTAAATGCTTAAAATGTTGAAGGGGTATAGTTTTTTAATGGATTCTAAAAGGGGTCGCGGCTTGCGAAGGGGGTCAGCGACTTTTCGCATGTTCGGTCCGGAAAATTGGTTTGGTTGGAATAGAACCATCACTTTCTAAAAGTGGGTACATACACTTACATATTTTTAATGGATCCACAGGGCATTGTTTCTAAGGGTCGCGGAAAAGGGGGTGCTCGCCGAAGGGGGTACCCTTCCCTCCCAACGACTTTTCGCTTGCTCGCTCCGGAAAATTGGTGTGGTTGATATAGAGCCATCACTTTCTCGGAAGGTGCTTGCGCTAGAACCTTGCTAATGGCTGATTTTGATACCATTGCTTGTTTAATTTGTATGGCTGAAATAGAGCCATTACTTTCTAAGAGTGGGTTTAGTTTTTTATGGGGTTTGAGAGCCATTGTTTTTTAAAGGGGGGGTAAGGAAATTATGGCAGTTTTCATACCATTGATATCTAAAAGTGGATGCGATTTTAATGGAGGCTTTGTAGCCATTGTATTTCTAAAAGTGGGTGAAAGTTTTATGGGTGATATAGAGCCATTACATTCTAAAAGTGGGTGGAAATTTTATGGGTGATATAGAGCCATTACATTCAAAAAGTGGGTGTGGTTTTAATGGGTGGGTTTCGCACCATTGTTTTTAAAAGTGGGTGGAAATTTTATGGGTGATATAGAGCCATTACATTCTAAAAGTGGGTGGAAATTTTATGGGTGATATAGAGCCATTACATTCAAAAAGTGGGTGTGGTTTTAATGGGTGGGTTTCGCACCATTGTTTTTAAAAGTGGGTGGAAATTTTATGGGTGATATAGAGCCATTACATTCTAAAAGTGGGTGGGGATTTTATGGGTCTGTTTATGGGTCTGCGCCAGCTCTCTCATTCACACACTACTACTAAGCCACCTGATCCTGTTTCAGGAGGGATTAACATCAATATGATTTCTCATCCTCAAGCTGATGAAAGTGTCGAAATGACAGATTGGTCGATAGAAGAAGCTGAATACTTAGCTAAAGTCTCTGTTAACGTAGACCCAAGAGTCGAAGCTGCCAGACTCAGAGATGTGATTAACGAAAAGACATTCCTATGGAGGAAAACTGATAACAACCTGGATAAAGATAAATTAAAAGAGATCATCGACAAATGTGAGCTGACATTAACCAAGCTCATCGAAGCCCACAACTTGCCGAGATATGGTGAGTCCTGTCGAGGCTTTCCTCCGCCAGTTATTTGATGTCTTCTCGCGCTTCTAGCCAGATTACTGCCTTCGACTCGCCAGACATTCCCAACCCTAATGTTAAAGTTTCTTCTAATGTTAAAGTTCCTATTAGCTCAACCAGTACCAAAAAACATCCTTATACTGTTGATGATGAAGTTTTCCAAAAACCACAAAAAAGGCATACTGCCAGCATACTATCAGCTACGCTGATTGATAATCCTTCGACTTCTAATTTTGTAAATAATACTAAGTCTGTTTTTCCAGCTACTGAAGCTGAAGCTGATAATGTAATTGAAACTCCCAGAAAGGAAAGAAAACCTCCTCCCTTCTTTATAGCTGTTACGACAAACAGGTCTAAACTTTTTGATGACATAAAGAAAATAGTCCCAAATTTAAGTAGTAAGCTAACAGGTTCAGGAGATTTCATTAAAGTGCATGTTAATCTCAGAGAGGAGTATATGAAAATCCAAAACTTTCTTATCATTAACAAGGTGGAGTTTAAGTCATATCTCTTAGACGACTAAAAACCTTTAAAAGTTGTAATCAGAGGACTTCCAATTTGCACGGAAACCACGGCTATTGCACGTGAACTAGAGTGCTTGGGTCTTAAGACAATCAGCGTCACGCAGTTGGCAAGAGGCCCAAAAACCAATAGAGTCAATATGCCGTTGTTTTACGTGCAAATTGCAGAAAACCCTGTAAATGAGCAAATATTTAAATTAACAAATCTGTTCAGTATTATTGTAAAAGTTGAAAAGTATCGTGGTCCTAAGCAAGTGGTCCAATGCTTCAGGTGCCAGTCCTTTTTTCATACAAGCAATGCCTGTCACTTGCCACCAAACTGTGTGAAGTTTTCTCAGCCACACTTCACAAAAGAATGCACAAAAGTCTATGAGGCACCTTGCAAGTGTATAAACTGTGGAGGCCAACATCCAGCTTCTTATAGAAAATGCCCTAGATTCCCCAAACTCAAAGTTTCACCTTCAGTAAACTCCACCTTCGTAAAAAAGCTTGTGAACCCACAGAGGTCTTATGCCAATGCCACAGAAGGGCGTAGTGAGGACCCTAAAACGACAACTTATGTCAAACCTAAATTAGCAGCACCCAAAGGAGCACCCACTAATGACGCTGCAGATGATTTCTTAAATTATTTATTTAGATTTGACGACAGGTACGGGATGGAAATTACTAGTAGAGCATTTAAAAATGCTCTTCCTGCCATGCGGTCAGCTCCTACCGAAATAGACAGAGTAAATATAATATACGAGAGCGTATTTGCTCTCGTTAGCAAAGGTTAGCCCCCCTCTTTTGGCCATGGTTGTGCCCTTACGAATCTTGAAGGATCTTACCATTGGCATCTAGAATGCCAATGGACTTAAAGGTAAAATCCAGGAAGCTAGGGACTTTTGTATAACTAGTAACTTAGATCTGTTCTTGATCCAAGAGACCCACTTTAGTCCAGGGAAAAACTGCAAAATTGCTAACTATGATCTTTACAATGATGACAGGGATCATGTTGGAAATTATCCCTCGGGAGGTACTGCTATTTATGTCAATAATCGTATTCAGCATTCACGTATTCCCACTCCTCCTCTTAAAACTAGTGAGGCCACTGTTGTAGAATTAAATCTTTCTAATAATCCCACCCTGACCAATGCGTCAGTCTACTTTCCGCCCAAGTCTAATGCTGGTTCTGTCATTGCTGATATCCATTCCCTTTTCAAAATTTCGCCCCATGTAATAGTTGCTGGTGACTTTAACGCTAAAAGCCAAGCCTGGGGTTGTCCTCGAGTTGATGTTCGAGGTTCCAAGCTTAAGCGCTGGGCCGACGAGCACAACTGTGAGATTGTAGCTCCAGGTGAACCCACCCACCAGAATAATATTATTGATTTTGCCATCACCAGCAACATTCCTTATACATGTTGCATGGAGGCTTTTAATGAGCTTGCTTCGGATCATCTCCCTATTATTTATACTCTGGAACTTAATCAATTTAATCTTAGAAATACGGCTAAGTTAAAAACAAATTGGGATAAATATAAAAGTATTCTTGCAAACGAAACTCCGCCCCCTCCTGTTGCTAGCTCCACGGACCAATTGGACGAGGAGGTGGAAAAATTTGAAGATATGCTTCGGAATGCCTACTCCGCGTCCTCTTGGCCCAGGGAAACTATAGTGGACTATTACAGATTACCGCAGGACATCCGGGAGATGATTAGAAATAGAAATCGTTTACGTAAGGAGTGGCAGGCCAGCAGAGATCCCAGCCTTAAGCGTGAACTTAATTTCTCACGAGCCCAGGTGAGATCACGTCTTAAGGCATATTCCAATGCACGATGGAACACTTATGTTGAGTCAGTCCTTAACGACTAAATAGAACACTATTTGGAGGGCTACCTCACTTTATCGTAGGCACTAAGCTCACATTCCGACTCTTGAAGGTCCAAATGGAAGGGCCATTTCTAACACACAAAAGGCTGAACTGCTTGCAGACAGTCTTAGAAGTCAGTTTGAACCATATCATGATGTTATCGATCCCAGAACGGTATCGATTGTTGATTCCAAGGTTGAACAATTCCTCTCTTCACCTACACATAATACCATGACTAATGTCACTTGTGATGAACTTCTTACCCGTATTCAAAAGCTGGAAAAGAATAAAGCTCCTGGGAAGGACCTTCTTTCACCTAATATGCTTAAGAATCTACCTAACCTTCTTACTAGTTATCTTGCAAAACTCTTCAACCTTCTTCTTCTTTTTAACTATCTTCCCAGGGCTTGGAAGGTTGCTATTGTTGCTCCCATTCCCAAGCCTGGTCAAAATCTTACTTCACCTGTTAACTATAGGCCTATTTCTCTCCTTTCCTGTCTCTCTGAGCTTTTCGAGTTTGTGATTTTGCGGCGTTTGGATGAGTTCTGCGACCAGAAAAACATTCTGATACCTGAACAGTATGGTTTTAAGAAGAAACATTCAACTGAGCATCAACTTCTTCGGGTCGTTGAACTCATTCATGAGGCTCGCAGCAAACGAGAAAGCACTTCTATTGTTTTTATTGATATTCAAAATGCGTTTGATAAGGTATGGATAAATGGTCTGTTATTCAAGCTTATCAAGCGCTCTTTTCCTCCAAATCTTATTAAAATTCTTCACTCGTACTTAACGGAGCGTAGCTTTGTGGTACGAGTCACTAACTTTCTGTCCTCTCCTAGGAATATTCTCAGCGGGATCCCTCAAGGTTCTCTTGTTGGACCCAGATTGTTCAACCTGTACATTAATGATATTCCACGTTCCCCCGGTGTCTCCCTTAGCCTCTATGCTGACGACACGGCTCTGATCACACATCATAAACAGAAAAATATCATGCACGAAACCCTGCAAAATTACCTTCATGACTTGACTCAATGGCTTGCAAAATGGAGAATCAGAGTCAATGTTAGCAAATGTGCAGCAGTTACCTTCCCGTCCCCTAGGGATCCCACAAACGCTAATTTAATTCTGAATAATGAGCCTATTCCCTGGCAATCTAACTATAAGTACCTTGGAGTGTACTTAGATTAAAAATTATCATGGAAGCATCACATTTCTGAAACATGCAAGAAACTGAAGCTTTCATTCATCCAGCTCCGTCCCCTATTGGCTAGAAATAGCCGCCTGTCAATCCATAATAAGTTACTACTATACAAGTCCTGTATTCGTCCAATCATGACGTACGGTGCTCCTTTCTGGGGTACCGCAGCGGAGGTTGACCTAAAGAAGTTTCAAGTCATTCAAAATAACGCTTTGCGTTCGTTTGCTAATCTTCCGAATTACGTCCGGTTAGAAATCCCGCACAAAGATCTCAAAATTCGGCCAGTTTTGGAACATGTCAAAAAGTTAGCTGCCAAATTTCATGGAGGTCTGAGAAGTGTAAACAATCCTACGTTAGACAGTATCCCCAGGTACCATCCTCGTAACACGAAGTCGCGAAAGCGCCCTCGGTCGTTACCTGGAAGAGTTGTCCGTGATATTTTCTTCCGCCCTAAAATGCGGATTCGTCTAACTTAGCTTTATTTTTCTCTTTATTTTATTTTATGGTGCATTCTTCTAACTCTTTGTGTGCTCTCCCTAGCTTTTGGGAATTCGTGTATTTCACAAGCTTCATCTTACATTTTTAAAAAAAATTTAGTTAGGTATCTCAAGCTCAAAGCCCTGCGCCCTTCGGGGTGCACCTCTATTTCCCCTCTATCCTCTTAGCTACTGATCGCCTACTTGGGCTTCAGTCCTTTCCCTTCTGATGTCTTGGGAATCGGCATGATTTCGATCATTGTCTTCCCCCCCAAGCACCTCTTAGTTACTCTTTTATCCTTTTCTGAACTTCTTTTTCTGAACTTCCTCTTCGCCTGAAGTTTAAAGGGAGGATTTTATCCTCTCCTGGGCACTTCACTAACCCCCCCGCTTTGAGCTACATCTACTCTACTCATATTTTTGACATATATTGAGGTTAGGATAATCGGGCTAGTATTATTAATTTTAATTTATATACTAGTATTTTCCATACTTTGAAGATTTATGTTGTTTAGTTCCTCGTGGGGAGTATTTCTTTTGATGTATATTGCTGTTCCTCCATGGGGCGTTCCAGCATTAGTATTTGAGCTAAGATTATGATAGCATATGTAGTTGGCTATGTTCAGTTTTTTACTTTCTCTGACTTTAGTTTCCTGAATTAATAAGGTGTCTACGTCATTTTCGTTTACATAGTTCCTAAGTTCATTTATTCTTGGAGATATGCCGTTCGCATTCCAAAATATTATTTTGAAGGATTCCTTTTGGGACCTAGCTATGACGGGTTTGATTCTCACTGTTACTTTTAAAATCCACGATTATTTTAAGGGCCTCAAAGACCATTACCATAGGATCGCTCTTTTTTTGTACTAAATCTGCGAAAAGTATCAACAGATGTTTTATGTCGTCTAGATTGAACATGCTGATAAATCCTCTGATGATGTTGAGGATATCCTCCATCTTTTCAGCATCAGATTTATCAGTCGGTTCAGTCCCGGCTCCCATTTCCTCAG
Organism: Amaurobius ferox; assembly: GCA_951213105.1. NCBI lineage: Eukaryota > Metazoa > Arthropoda > Arachnida > Araneae > Amaurobiidae > Amaurobius > Amaurobius ferox. The sequence goes on along the minus strand of OX578139.1, from coordinate 40,454,076 downwards.
CCTCAACCGTGGTTTGCACTTTTTTGTGAGTGTCCTTTTGGAACTCGATAGTCTTTTGCTTTTTTTCACCCGTTTTAACTAACAGCTGGGTTTGCGCGAGCTCTTCTTCCCTGACTCGTTTAGATTGTTTCCAGTCCTCAACCTTCCTGTCTAGTCTATCCTTAGCCTCCTTTGCCTGCCTGGCTTTATCTGCTTCCGATCTCCTTTTAATGGCAGCTGTAGCTGCTCTTACTTCCTCCAGGGTCAATTCTCTGAAGGTCGTTCGTTTGGGGGCCTGCTCTTGCACCGATCTGGTAGGTGCTGAAGGTTGGTGCCTGTTTACCTGTGGCACTATGTGCGAGGAGTCCTGAGGGGGTGCCTGGGGGTTTGGTCTGAGGGCCTTTTGCCTCCAAGGGGGTATCTGATTTTGTGGGGGAATGAGGGCATACCCCGGTGCCTTTCCTCTGTTCCAGGGGTTCTTCGGGCATTGCCTGAAGTTCGCCGGGTGGTCTCCATTACAATTTGCACACGTTGCCTTCTCTGTCCTGGGTCTCTGGCAGTCCCGTGTGAAATGATTTTCAGCACACTTCAGGCACTTTGGTGGCATACTGCAGTTCTCAGAGGAGTGGTTGAATTGCTGGCACCGGTAGCAAATTTTAAAGCCACGTGCTCTGAAGGCCTCTACCTTCACAACCAAGTATCCTAACCTTGTCAGTCTGTAAATCATCTGCCAGTCTTCCGTGGGCCTAAGGCTGAGTAAGAAGATCGGCAGGGGGAATCTCGTTTTAGTGTTTCTCAGTTGAGAAACCCAGACTACATCTAATCCCATGGATGTTAGGGTAAGTTTTATTTCCTCAATGTTATAGTTTGCTGGTAGCCCCTTCAAAACTACTTTTTTGGGCCTTTCTGTTTTCAAGTTTGAGCGTTGGAAGGGGATTTTCTCACTAGTAAAATGGCGCTGAACAACCCTATAGGAGTCAGCGTCATTGGGTATCAATTTAAGCATATCTCCTGAGAGTTTGCCAGATACTTTGTTGCCTGTGATCTCATTTAACTTTCTTAGGAGAGCCTGGTAGTTATCTCTAAACTTAATGAAAAAACATTCCGCTTTTGGGTCTTTTTTCTCTACTTCCATACTTTTATCACTACCACTATTTTCAACCGTTTTTGGTTTTGGTGCACATTTTAACACTACAGGTTGCGCGACAATTTCAGCATAAGTCTTAGGCTTATTTACTTCATTAGAATTTACATTAACACTTTTTATTTACATCCTTAACAATTACATCATTACAATCCATGTTATCATGGTCACTAGATTTTAAGTTTGATTCTCCAGTCTGGATTTTAGTAGGAGTTCCCTTAGTGGGAAACTCTTCTGGCCTAGCCCTTTTACTTGGATTTTCAACCGTTTCAGTTTTATCAACAAGTTTGATCTCTTTAATTAGTCCTATCTCTAGCAGTTTAGATTTAATTTCAGTGTTGTCTAATCTTAAATTACTATCCTCAAATGATTTAAAGATTAAATACATATCACTACTCTTAAATTTAGTCATGTCACAGCCTATCATAAAAGAATTCACAAAATTGAACATACCCAGAATCCGGGAGACTTGGTCCTTGTCCTGGTCGATAAGTCCATTCTTGAGCATATCCCCGATATGCAGAGTCAGTGTGTAGATCATTAATCCACAGAAGTTCACTGTTTCCATCACTTCCTGGGTCCACGTGCTAGAAAGTCCATCGTCCGGCAGGGAGTCACAATAAGAATTCATGGCTTCCCTGAGAGGCCGAGCATCATCTCCATCCAGCTCCCTTGCAACATCCCTCGTCAATTCTAAAACTTCTCTGTCCAGCTCCATAGTCCAGCAGGGTCAATCCAAGGCACAAAAGCAGAACCACGTGGAAAAAACACACGTGGTAATCCAAAGTCGAAAAGCACAAAATGGCGAAAAGCCGCACACAATAAAGTTGAAGATTACTTAGCCCGACGCGCTCTATCGTAACTCAATGAATGCAAAGGAAGATACAAATGGAATTATTACAAGACCTGGATTAAGAGAGAGCCAATCAGAAAGTAACATAACTAAGTAGGGGAGATAATCTGGAAACTAAATTTTTGGCTAATTTGTAGGAAGCAGTAACTATATTAGATACAATGGGTCTGAAAAGAAGACCTGCTTTATGAACTTTGGGGAGTGAGTACAATCTAGTATAATCGGCCATAGAATAAACACTTGCTTTATGAACTTTGGGGAGAGAGTACAATCTAGCATAATCAGCCATAGAAGAAACACCTGCTTTATGAACTTTCAGGAGAGCGTACAATCTATCATAATCAGTCATAGAAGGAATAATTGACTTTTCATAATATCTATGATCTTGACTTCTTTGGAGATTTCCATATTCAGAGAAATTCTAGTAATGTAGTTAATCACTTATCCAATACTCTAATGTAGCCGTCTGGCAGAGTGCATTGTAACCCCCCCCCCCCCGCTTCGCTCTATTCTTTTGGGGCTCTTATATGTCGTTTTAACCTATTTTTCGTCTTGTTGGACCTCACTTATTTTTGTTCGGTCTTGAATCGTCTTGTCGGGATGATCCTATCATATCTTGACGCACGTCAATCTCTTGTGTTGTTTATCGTTTCGGATAGGATTGACTGTTCTTCATTGTGCTTTCTTATTGGTTCTCTTTTAATCCAGGTCTTGGATATATAATCCCCTTTGTAACAATTCCTCTTTTACAATTTCGATTAGGTTCACTGATCAGATATCGACCAAATCAGACGCGCCAAATTTGGAGCTCAGATTTCCTCTCTGGTGGAACTTGTCTCCCCAGGAATTCGTTGATTTATCATTGGCTTTGCTTAGCCTTATGGGTGTTTTAGCTTCGCCATTTTACCAGGATGGTCCAAGTGTTGAACAGTGAAATTATGAATCCCATGCGGCATATTATGCAAAGTGATTGTAAGAATATTATCAATGTGCTATCGTATGTAACTCATTATAGATTCCCACTATCTGATTAGAATTATATAATTCAACAGGACTTCAGGTGGAATTTTTCTCTGCAAGTGCGGCCAAGAGTGTTGGAAACCAGAAAGCCATGAACAAGTTTCGAGATATGTGAGTAGATATTTTAAGCTTCTCTCATTTTCCTAAAGCCCCCCCCCCCCCCCTTTAGAAGCTCTCCGGTACGGGTTTAAAGATTTTAGTGATCTCTCTTCATTTTATAAATTAGCTGCCTTCTATAACCCCTACTCCCCACCTACTCGCGAGCAAGGGAAGGCAAATCTAAAAGACGCATTGGAATTCAACATCGATTTTACTATTTCTGAAACTGCTTCTACCGCTGATTCTATTGTCAGTAGCTTTAAACTCACTGTTAAGGAATTTGAATTTCTAAAGCGGAAAAGAGTTTGTCGCAAGATATCGATTGGAAAACTCTCACCCAAAAAGAATCCCATTCCGATTTCCGACCCATTTCCGGTTTTAAGCCCTGAAAGTTGGCTCATGATGAGACCAGGGACTCTGTCGTCCCTCCCCAGAAAGATCTACGTTCTCAGCCTTTTTACATCTGCCCTTGATACGGAATACGGATGGAAGGTTATTGCAAAATACTCGAATGCTGAGCGTGACTCCCCTACTCTCGGCAAGCTTGCCGGCGGTATGATGAGATTAGCACATTTATTTATTAGTGACTCCAGAAAAATCAGGAACTTTCTTACTTGCATTGCAGAAATATTGCTTTCAGTACTTGGCATATCAAAAACTAAAGACCCCGCAAAATTCTTATTAGGGGTTTGCCTGCCCTAACGAAAATAGATGATATTATGAATAAATTGAGCACCCTTGGGAAGAGTCACCTGTCTTAGAAATTCGCAGTAAAGGAACCCTAAGACGAAAGATCTGCTGCAGCTTTTCTTAATCATGCTCCAACCCCCTTCTGACATCCCTCCTGTCATTCTTGAGCTTAGAAGTATATTCAACACGCAAATTGAAATTTCTGACTTTAAATATAAAGCTTCAAAAATGTGTATGTGATGTTAGGTTCACGGATATTTGACCAGTGCTCTTTGTTCCCGGCCTGATACCTGAAGTGCGCAGGGAAGTACCTTACAAGCAGCTGCCAAGGGATTGCAAGCTGCCAAGGGATTCTCCCGAAGTATGCTGCAATTGCATAAGGAAGCACCCGGCGAACCCCAAAAAATTGATTCTGTAAGTCCAAACCTAACTTAAATAATTCTAGCAATGCTCCCCCCCCCCCCTGTCATCCTCAGAGCAAAACTTTTCCAAGTAACCCTATCGCTGAAGGAGGTTACTTTCTCTGAGGTTCCTAAATGTTCCTTTTTGTCATTCTACAAAATTGCCGACAATATTTTTCGATGTAGGGATAAGTAACAATTGTTGCAGTCATGAGTAAGTGATGTTTCAGTGATGAGTGCCCCGTAAATGAGCGTCAATGCAAAGCATTCCTGTTTTTTACTTCAGGTTTGTTAGTTCTTTTACACTGACGAAAAGGATCTAATGTATCCTGGAAACAGCTGTATGCTGCATTATCATTTCATTTGTGCTTATATATTTTTCTCAAGTTATCTTTATCCTTTGATCAAAATGTATTTTACTTATTGATTAATGATTATCACAACAAAATGTCAGTTTTCTTGGGAGTCACCGATTTATTTAGAGGGATGTCGTTCTCATTGTACGTAATGTAAATTGCAATATTTAGAAAAATGTTTCTGTTAAGGAAAGTCTTTTTTGTATAGTATTTCTATTTTATATTAAAAATGATTTCGCGTAAGCAGAAATCACGTTACGAGGAAATGATGATTATCATATCTGAACTTCAGATTTTCTTGTGAACCATTAATAATAAAAACATTTTATGAATCTCTGACGTTCATTATTTTAAATATCTACTTTTTTATTTTATTTCCTAACATCAAAAATATCATATACAGATATGAAATGATGGATATTCTTTTAGATTCTACTATCACCGCAGGAGTTTTTGCTCTTGTGAAGAATGATATATGCATAAAATACAGCAACTGGAAGTGTGCATGTTTTTGTCATAGAAATAACATATCAACTGCGTCAATAGAAAGAAAAAATAATGTATTACATCTAGATTCCTATCATTTATCTTTAAGTCAAATTCATATATTTTTAGACTTTTTTTTTAGACTTATATTGAAATTCTCATATTTACTAGGTATCTTTATTTGTATGCATGTGTGTTCGAGTATATACTTCAATCAATGTGGTAAACACAATATTAAACAGGGTGTTTTGTTGATATAGGTAGTTAATCATGGTTTTTAAAATCATATAACCAACAAACGATCCATCTAAAACATCTTTCCATCTAAAACTTTCAACTTTTGTTCAATAATGTTTAAATGACTGCATTATCATTAAAGACTTTGAGAAAAAAGGGGGAATATTTCATGCTAACAGTTATTGTAGATTATTCAATGAAATTCAAATAAATCGCTTAATAATTAAATGAAAATGATTTATGAAATTGTATGTGATTTTTTTTTAATGCTCAATGCATTTTTAGGAATTTTGCATTATATGTTAAATCCAAATTAATCGCAATAAACGAATCTATATTATTATTTTCTGTCTGACTGCATTTGTATGTGAGAAACGTACATTTTAGATATATGCCCCGTGATTTGGGATGCTATTTTCTGACCTAGAAATACGCGATATTTTAAATACCAGAAATTGATCGGAGCATGAGGCATAAATATTACAAACATTAAAAAAATTAATAGATTTTTTAATTTTTTGTTGTTGAACATGAAATTTGGCCAATTTTCATACAATATGTTTCTTGATGATCGAAAATATTATCGAAGAGTTTTAATCTTAACATGAGAAAAATAAAAAAAAGCGGTTTTAAAAGCGCGATTTGAACGTGACATAATATTTTCCATATTTTACAATAATCTGGAATAATTACATTTTGAAATCTGAACATGATTCATTTTAAAATTTCTACACCGACGAAACCTGTCACAATCCAATCCTCCTATTTGCGCAGTATAGAAATGTATTATGTAACTCTCGATGAAAACAAAAAATATGCTTTTATATTTATTTAGGGAATTTGGGCAATTAGAGTACAAGGTGAAGGTAATGATAAATGTCAATTTCGCCGGTCAAGCGAAAAGGAAAACCTTTCTGTTTTGTGAATGGATACTATGTTGGCGGTTTAGTGCCATTTTCGTCTCTGTGTGCTCTATTCAGTGTTCGTCATTCCGAGTTCTGGCAAACTGGGCGTATTGTTTAAAATACGGAATTATGAAATGCGGTTTATCTTTTTAACCCGCTTTGCGTTAAGTTTATGTACGAACTTATGCAAAAGTTCATGTAAAATGAGCGTCTGCGTGAATTTTATTTAAGCAAATCTTTAAATATTAATAGGCGATTTATATTGCATTTTTTTTGTAATTTCTTTAAAAATAGCTGATTACTAGAGAAATCACTGCTATTTAAGGTCACGACAACGATGCGCATTTTTTTTTTTTTCATTGCTGTTGTTTATTTAGAACGTGTGCTTGCTACAAGGTTGCTTAGCGACCTAGAGTTAAAATAATTAATTTTTTAGTTGATACATCACCGCTGGGAAAGGTCACGGCAGCCATATGTATTTTTTTGCCTGCATATCTGCTGCTTATTTAGAGCGTGTACATGCTACAAGGCTGCGTAGCGACCTAGAGTTATAATAATTAATTTATTTCTCAGTTGAGTTCATCTCTTTAAAAAATGATTGTGGAAGAAGTTATTGCAATAAAATAGTGACCTCTGGCTGAGAGTATTATAGCTATTTGTATCTGATGTACGATAAGCCACCATTTGAAATAACAATCCAAACGCTAACGAAAACATGAGCAACGTAACTAAGCACAAATAAAATAATGCCGACTATAGCTGTTTAAGGGATACTCTGAATTCCCTTCGTTAGTAAAAGAGAACCAACAAGCCCAAAATCAAAAGAGGAGGCTCTTTATTTCATCTATTTTACTTCGGGTTGTTTATTTCTCTTGCACTGACGAAAGGGGTCCAACATATTCTAGAAACTGCTGTATCCGGCAGAAGTTTTTAATTTGTGCTTAAATTCATTGTTTATGTTTTCCTTATCCTTTGCATAAAGTGTTTTTTACATATTGGAATAAGAATGCTTTTAATAGTTTGATTATTTTCAATATTTTTGTAACTTAAATTCAACCCAAAACTGAAATAATATCATCGAAGGTAGAACATTTAAAAAAAAATTCTTGTCAATGTTTTTTAATTTACTTAAATGTATGCAGCATTTATACTTCCTCACATATACCACTCCCTTCATACGCCGCCTGTAAGATTTTCCAACATACTACCCAACTCACCCATGAATGAAATCCATTTATCCCGGTGCTTTAACGTTCTGCCGGCTTTGCATCAACGTGATGGATGAGGTTCATAGTATACAAGATGCAAATGGCGTAACTCGCATGTGCAATATTTTATGTAAGATATAAGAATATGTACAGTAAGTGAGGTAGATATATGTTTACATTGTTATTTGTGTATTAACTGGTGCCTGTCACTTCTTTCATATTATATTTTGCAAATTATGTGATGTCTAGAATTTACTTCTCCAAGATATATCACGATTATTTTTTTATTCTATCTATTTTCTAAAACCTTAAATATCTACTATTTAAATAGTACACACCGTAAAATAGTTTTCCTAACACGGATTTAAACTTAATTAATAAAAGAAAAAAGTCGAGGTTCAACACGAATTTTCCAAATATTTATATTCCATTCTGTACATTTATTTTCGTATTGACCACGAATTAGCCTCTTGGATGAATTACATGTACTACAAATTTCTGTCAGGAAATTTCCTACCTTTGATGGACTAGCGGTCATGCTCAATAATAATATGATGTGGGCAGCTCATGACGTTCCTAACAGAATGTAATGACTACACTTTTTTCAATAGCACAATGCTTTTAAGTTAAAAAATACACTGACATTGGCGCTTTTCAGGAGCACAGTATGTTGTTGTTGAGATCCCGACCGTCCGACCTACCAGAAAGGTGTAAGGTAACCGTTTGGCCGGCCTGGAAGTGCCACCCAATTTAGACCGGAACCCAGTAGGGGAAGCATCCACAGGGACCGTACCCTCCTTTCCCTACCACCAACCTCTCGGAAGGACTTACGGACCCACATGTTTAACGCGATCGTACCCCGCATGCACACGGCGGCAGTTGTGGCAGCGTGCAAATCCAGCGCGCAAACCACCGGGTTACCGCGCCCGAAATGTGCCAACAGCACGCTGTGTTCCCAGGTGGTCACTCACCCAAGTACTAACCGCGCCCGATGCTGCTTGACTTCGGTGATCTAACGAGAACCGGTGTTTCCAGCATAGTAGGGCCGTTGGAGGAGCACAGTATGAAAAAAACATTTTTTAAAGTGCCAAATTCACTTATATTTCGGTGAAATAAAGTTTGACAATAGGAAATACTGCTAGCATCTACTAAGCAATATGATCCATTATATTAAAATATGTAAACTATTAATTCAGCACTTTGGCGTCGATTTCGTAACTTTAGCACCGTTTTGTCAATTTAGCACTGTATTAATAAAGTTGCCAACTTGTAGATATTTCGTTATATTAGTCTCCAAAATCACCAATAAATCCCCAAGTGTTACATATTTTATGATACTCATTTTCATGTCATATTTTTAGTTAAATTTATTTGTAAAACATGCAATACTTCGAAAACAGTCCAAGTCATTGCTCTAACGTTTCTGTAATTCGTTTTAGAATAAAATATAAGGAATAAAATGATTATTTATTTAACGTTGAATGTTTTGATTTCTTCATGATATTTTCAAAAATTCATTCGAAAATTAAAGGATCTTCCAAACGATCGATCATGTTTAAAATCAATAGGGTTCCAGTATCCACAGATGGTAATAATCCTAATTCGAAATATTCCATTCCTTGGTGAGATGTCGCATCCACAGTTTTTCTCTCTCTCTCTCTCTCTATCTCAACATACACACACACACATACAGACACACACACATACAGACGCACACACATACAGACGCACACACACATACAGACTCACACACACATACACATAAGCACACACAAACACTCATACACACACTCTCTCTCTCTCTCACACGCACACACACACACACATACTCATACACAAACACACTCTCTCTCTCTCTCTCTCACACACACACACATCAGATCAAAAACGTTAGAGTTCAAGAATACTTGAAACGTACGTTATACTCTTCCGTTGAAAACTCGAATTCGAATTTTCGACCCTATCACAATATTTTTCTTATGCAGTGCTATGCATGTATGGAAAGTAATAATAAAGCAGGCGTCCTTTTTAGGCTTCTAAACTGGTTAATACTTTTAGGCACCTGACTTACGCTGTAAGTAAATTACATCACTTTTGAGGTTATTTAAGTCAACAATTTTAGCAAATGTTTTACAAAATACCCCTGTTCAGAACGTTCTCTAGAAGATATATATTTGTCAAGACTACACATAATTTGCTGAGAATACTCTCCAGGATATAAGAAGCACTTTTGGGATTTATCAAAAGGAAAAAACATAATTCAACACTGGATATTTTTCCTATTTTTAATGTCCTTTTAGCAACTTCTGTGTATGAATGGGACGAGCAAAAAGAAACGTATCCATGGAAAAGTGTCAGGAAATATCCACTCTCATTTTAGACTTCCACTGTATTTGTACTTCTAGAGAGGATTAAGAGCAAAGATTTAAAAAAATGAAAGTATATTAACATTAGATGTAAGTTACTTTTAGATATTTTTCACTGATTTCTATTATTTGCATCAAATGAGTATACATTACAAGAACAGTCCATTTTGCCGTTTAATACATATATTATAGAACACCTCATATAGAGAACAGAACAGTGCATGGCGATGTATGTCTCACATGGATTAATACGTTTCAGAAAAACTATGAGACAAAAGGTTACAAGAATAATTAACTTTGCTGATAGAGATAGAGCTGTAATGCCTCAACATGTACATGGTTTTATGCAATTATGAATAAATCAAATTTAATTACTTTTGGTTCGAAACAGGTACGAACGAACATTACAACAAGCATTCATACCTGAAAGCACCGATTCTCGTTAGATCACCGAAGTCAAGCAGCATCGGGCGCGGTTAGTACTTGGGCGCGTGACCACCTGGGAACACAGCGTGCTGTTGGCATATTTCGGACGCGGTAGCCCGGTGGTTTGCGCGCTGGATTTGCACGCTGCCACAACTGCCGCCGTGTTCATGCGGAGTACGATCACGTTAAACATGTGGGTCCGTAAGTCCTTCCGAGAGGTTGGTGGTAGGGAAGGAGGGTACGGTCTCTGTGGATGCCTCCCCCAATGGTTCCGGTCTAAATTGGGTGGCACTTCCCGGCCTTCCAAATGGTTATCTTAACACCTTTCTGGAAGGTTGGACGGTCTGGGTCTCAACAACAACAACAACAAGCATTCATAGAATGCAGCTGGAGAAGTTCAAAACCCATGAAAGAAATGAGTTGCTTGAAGAAGTACAGAAATGGCTACAGATCATGAGTATACTAAATTTCATGGAAGCTAGAGGAGCTACCTTATGTATTCAACTACACTAAAAGGCCAAATTATTACGACCACCAGGTTAGATTTTTGCTTCCGTAGCCCATACGATATAATTTGTGTCGAACTGTATATTGAGAGGCGTTTAGTCTAGGCAACTGACTCAGACTATTTAAAATTTGACAAATTGTTACCTATTTGCTGATCTGATAAGATTTGTCGGCTTTCTGCTGATCTTGAACATTCAGTTGACAACCACAAGTCCTTCACTCAGGTTTGTTTTTATTTTTCTGTTATTGTCCACTGCTGCAAAGTCAGATGATGACTACTGCGTTGAACATATCGTAAGTGCTGTTGATTCTCAAATAAATGCTCGCATCTCTGCTTCGAACGTCTACGATTATTTGAAGTTCAAAGTAAATTACATTGCGTCTTTTTCTCAACAACTGCTTATTAATGGACTTCGCTTGTCTTCGCATTTTCATCCTTTCCCCCCCATATACCAATTCAGAGATCTAACATCAACAATATCTGAGAAATAGTTAATTTAAAAAAAAGTCGGTTTATCATAATGATTTAGCTAAATCAGTGTATGTATTCAAGTTTCCAGACCTTATTACCTGTGCCATTAGTAAATATCATGAATGAAGCTTGATTTTTGAAGTATTTACATAAATGATCCTTTAATGTGTCAGATGAGTTTTCTTATTGCCTTTTTACAGTTGAGTATGGTCGCAAACAAACTATTAAAATAAACATATGAATAATGATGACCTTGTATTTCCGTTTGACATATACAGTACAATAAAATAGTGGATAAATTGGTTGAGATGCTATCACTCGCTTGAAAGATTGTTGTAAAACTTCAAGATAAAAAATTCAATTTATATAAATCTAGGAATATAAAACAGTAAATGAATACCATGAAAAGACACGGAATTTTTACAAGCAAATGTAAATTTCTATGTTAAGGACATACTATGTTACTAAACAGCATATAAAAAACAGGAAGAACATGGTTTCGAGATTTAAATTAGCTTACATATTCACAATCCTTGTCTTTTATCTTACCCGGAAGAAAAAGTTCGTTTTGCATTCAAGAACGGTAGATGTTATAAATATTCATTTCTGGAATTTTTAATAAAGTAGTTTTCAAACGGTCATTTTTATGCAGGAGTTAGAAAAGAATAGTTGAAAGTAAGTGAAAAAGCAACTATTTTTCTTTTGTAAACATTTTTCATAAAGGCACAAACAAAAACTAAAATGGTATATGAATATTTGTGAGGCTATACATGCATACATTATATATTTAAAATGTTTAACCCTTATATATATGAAGCATGCACATCACGTAAGGCGGAAGTACTTTTTACATTTTTGCGCAACTGCTCTGTGAATATTAGAGTACTGAGGGAAAAATGAATCTACAGAGACAAACTTTAAAGTTATTCATTTTAGATTTTTCGAATTTATATATATTGATTTGAGACATATAATATAATTTTATAGCAAAAGACACAATTATCAATCTGTACCTATTTTATGAGTGTAAATTCTAATGTTTCGAGTATTGAATAATAAAACAAAATTGCGAATTCCAAATTTTTCCAAATACTATAAATACATATTTACAAAAGTTCTACATTAACAAATCAATAAAATTGTGCATGGAGTTTGATATATCTCAAATTACATCAAGGAAAAATAAGTTTATAAAAGGAATGCACTTTCTCACTTTTCTCAATTAAATTATTTTACCTGAAAAAAAAACCTAGTAAGGCAACTGCATATGAAGGTTAAATGAACCCTCAACCGATATGAAAGTCAAAAATCAGCCGTTTTCGTTAGGACAAAGGAAACGAAGAAACAGCACAAAGTAAACCAAGACAGCGGAATTCCGGTTTGTCGAGAGAGTGTAAAAAAAGTTTACTTTAGTAAATGCTAAATATATTTTTATAAAATCTGCAGTTTTGAAATATACTGTGTTTGAAAACAGTGCAATTCAAAATAAAACATAAAGAACATTTTGAATCGGCCGCAAATCTCAGGTTTTAGTGTGAAACCACTTAAAGCGTGGGGTACAGAGTAAAGCATGAAATAAATGAGACGAGGCTGAAACGAAAGGTCCCCCCATATTGTTGCAAATACCTAACAGGAAACCATTGTTGTATTTTGAAGGCCAGTGTTGCGTACACGCGGTGACAGGTTCGGCAATCTTGATAAATATTGGCGAATTTTGACGAGTTCTGGAACTTCTCAAATTTTGTAGATTGGCTAAGAATTTCACGAATAACACGCTATCTCCAGAACTTTCCACAGAGAGTTTTATAAGACCGACATCGTTTATATGGGTTGAAAGGATAAAAGTCAAAGTGAATTTTAAATGCACCGGTGTCTGAGTAACTTGTGAAAGAAATGTAACGAGAATGAAATGAAAGTTTTTAAAGGAAGTGCCACTAAGCTTGCATTGCCAAACTCAATAGAGAAATCAATATTTAACTTTTCTTCTAATCATATATATCCTTTACATTTAAGTTATATTATAAAATAATTTGAGTAGAAAATATGAAATATTTTAATGCTAGATTTGCCACATCTGTGCAGCCACATCTGTTAGTAAGCGCTAATCGCTTGTCCGGACAGTACGCTCGTCCGGTGGAATAACTGCAAACATTACATCCAAATGTTTCATAATCGATAACTTTATCGTTTGTAGTCCGATTCTTCGGCACAAACTGCATTCTATTAATCTATAAAAACTGCATAATTTTCAATAAATACATAAATAAATAAAAGTAAATAAATAAATAGAAATAAAATATTCAATAAACTAAAAAATATCGAATCTTTTCCCAGGTACCATCAATACACAAAGCACACATAAATCTTTTCATATCCCAAATATACCAAGAAGTTATGTTTCACATGAATTTATAACAACTAATAGACTTACTCAATATAGTTTTACTTTAATCATATATATCCTTTACATTTAAGTTATATTATAAAATAATTTGAGTAGAAAATATGAAATATTTTAATGCTAGATTTGCCACATCTGTGCAGCCACATCTGTTAGTAAGCGCTAATCGCTTGTCCGGACAGTACGCTCGTCCGGTGGAATAACTGCAAACATTACATCCAAATGTTTCATAATCGATAACTTTATCGTTTGTAGTCCGATTCTTCGGCACAAACTGCATTCTATTAATCTATAAAAACTGCATAATTTTCAATAAATACATAAATAAATAAAAGTAAATAAATAAATAGAAATAAAATATTCAATAAACTAAAAAATATCGAATCTTTTCCCAGGTACCATCAATACACAAAGCACACATAAATCTTTTCATATCCCAAATATACCAAGAAGTTATGTTTCACATGAATTTATAACAACTAATAGACTTACTCAATATAGTTTTACTTTAAGAATTCCTTTTAATAAAAGACTTACTGTCTTTTAGAAGATTTTATCATTAAAATAAAATCTTCTAACATTTCACCACCTTAAATTAAAGTTCAACCACCCTTTTGCTCAAATGTCAATAACAGGTGTAACAAGAAAGATCAATCATGCATAAAGCATTGATTATGAAACACTTCCAACTTCAATGCAATTTTATTTAAACATCTCAAAAATCCGATACATTCCTCAGTAATATTTTTAAAATTATCACAATACTACATTAATTTATTATATGTGAAAACTTAAAACTTCATCGAAAAAATGAACTTCCTTCAAATAATGGCATTGAAATATAAAATGCCTGGTTTAAACATCTCTAAAATGCAATACATTCCCCGATAATATTTTTAAAATTATCATAATACTACAATTATTTATTATATTTGAAAACTTCATCGAAATCAAATGAACTTTATTCAAATGACGTCATCGAAATTATAAATCGCCTCTATATAAAAGCAGTATTTCATTCATAAATATTTTTCCAATCCTTTCATTCATCACAATACTGTATTAATTTATTTTATTTAAAAATCGAAAACCATGGAGGTACAAGTAATTTAACTCTATGCTTAAAACTTCATCTAAAAATCATCTGGTTCTCTGTAAAATCAATGAATGTGTCATTCATATCAGCTGTATTGCACACTCCATGAGCTAAATAATTTTGCGTTAAGGAAATGCAGCAATTCTTATACAACTCATTCTACATCTTTTGGTGTTTACATTTATCATAAATGATAATTAGGCTTCGTTGTAGAAATAATCAAGTTTGATAATCATTTAAACTCAAATATATTGTTATTACGTTGTTTCAGTCTGTAGATACACAGAATTTAAGCAAAAATAAAGCTGTTTTAGGACGGATACAACACTAAATATGAATTAAAAAGAACTTTAAACATCACGATTTTGAGACAAGATGGATGCCATATTTTGTTTTGGAGTTGGTCAAGTGATCTCTTCATATAATGGTCACGTGATCTCTTCATATAAAGGGTGTAATTATAATTTTTATTTTTATTTTAAAAAATACTGAATATATTTCGCTGAAATTTTTTTTATATATTTTATGTGATAATTTGAATAGTTCCTAAAACTTTCGAAGTAATTTGTGAATTTTATATCCTTTTAAATGTTTGAAAATTTAGGTTCCATAGGGTTTAATATATTTCGTTTTTTCAACCCGAGTTCAATTCAAAATTAATTGGGTGATATTATTCATTTATATTCCCATAGGTTCCATAGACCGTCTGAACAACATACTAAAATTTCATTTTGATAAAGTTATTTTACGGCAGTTATCGTGCTAACGGACAGGCAGACAGACAGAATGAACGAAGTCATAAACACTTTTCAACTATGTTGTAAAGTGTTAAAAATTGTCGCAGATAAAAATTGAACTTTTCACAGGAATTGTTATTTAAATTCATTTTTTAAAGTTACTTCTTTCTCAGTAATTTTTGGAATAGTGGACCATTTTGAATCTCATTATCTTTTTTATTCTTAAATTATTTTCCTCATGGAATCCTAATAGTTACAAGAATACTAAAAAACTATCGAGGGGGAGTTTTCAGCATATAGTGAGCTAGTTCTAGTTTAATGTTCATTGGACCGATTTATGGCAGAATTTTTTCCAACTATAACTGAAGACCTTATTTCCAGATTTTTTTCCCCATAGAAAGCTAACAAAAGGATGGGGTACTGTGTTTCACAAAAATAAAAAGTTTCTACGATGTTTATCGATTATCAATAGACTAGTCATGCAGAAAGAGTTTTACTTTCCTGTACACTTGACGATTAGAAAAAAAAAATATATCTTCGTGTTGTTGAAAGTTTTGGAACAAGATAAACTGAAAAAGAAACCATTATGAAAGGTGACTGGAAGAGGTATATAATCTTTATTCATTTGTCTGAAGATTCAAGGAGGGGATTTTGGAATAATTTATTTTTTATTCACCCAACAGTATATACTAACATATATGGAAAGTATTGGAATAGGGTGGAAAACTGGGAATAGAATTTTCGACGGATATACACTTTTGGAACACCTGTAAAAGTTCATTTTGTATAATTATATATATATATATAAAGTTTAAAATAGTAAATCCGATGGTAGATTGGAAGAAGTAACTCATAATACACTATCAAACACTCATAATACACTATCAACACATATATCAAACTAGGTTCTTAGAACCAATAAAAGTTTTGATGACAATTATAAATTAACACATTTTATAGAATTATACTGCAGCTAATAATGCATATCCTCCCAATTTTGTAATTTAAATTATCAAATCAGTCTATCAACTACCACTCGATAACACACAACCAAGACAACTTTCCCAATTACGGCGGCTAATAATAATAATAATTAAAAAAAATGAAATAATAATTATTATAATTATTAATTATATAATTATATAAAGATGAAAAATAATAAAATAAACTGAAAAAATTTGAAAACTAGAAAAATTTGAAAATAAGATACACAAATCTTTAATATTTTAAATACTATTTTCCTAAAAATATGTAACTTTGGCAAGTTTGATACTACAATTTAAGCCCCCCTTATAATGGTGTTAGTGGCATACTCGTTTATTAAATCTCCTGTGAATCACTTTTATAGTAGGATTTTTCATCTATGATTCCTGTTCATCCTGTTTACCTTATATTAATGGTTGTCCTGTCTCCTACTCAAACTCTCTGAATGGGTTTCAGGGAAGGTCAGTCACTTCAACTATGTGTTCCATCCCCCTGATCTATCTTGTCCTCCTTCGTCCGGATGCATCTCAACTTTTTTATTCAGTTACAACTGCTCACTTTCAACACAAGTGTACGCTTGGTTACTGCCTCATGGATCATGGTAATTCTTGAATTCCTAATAATTTTTAAATTTTTCCTCTTTTAATGCTTGTAATCTGCGTTTTGGCATTTATAGTAATTTACTATAGCCAAATCTGAAACAAGCATGTGTTTGGGTTAATTAGAATTACATGTTCAGACCTGACGAAGAATATAAGTCTAGTTAACCTCCAAAATTAAGCCAATGCTGTTCGTTTCTTTTATCGGCGTTGTACCCGTGATTTACCTGCTTTGATGATTTTAATATTGCGTAATTACTTGGAATTGGTTATTATTATAAATTTTTATTATGTATGTATGTGTGTATGTGTGTGTGTGTATGTATGTATGCATATATGTGTGTGTGTATGTATGTGTGTGTATGTATGTATGTGTGTATATGTGTGTGTGTATGTATGTGTGTGTATGTATGTATGTGTGTATGTATGTATGTATGCATATATGTGTGTATGTATATAAATACAGTAGCAAACTTAAACAAGAAAGATCAATCATGCATAAGCATTGATTATGAAACACTTTCCAGCTGAAATGCAATTTCATTTAAAAATTTTTAAAATGTGATACATTCAGTGGTGATATCTTTTACATTATCACAGTACTACAGTAATTTATTATACTTAAATATTTAAAACTGTATCGAAATATAAATCATCTGATTCTCTATGCAAAATCAATGAATATTTCATTCATATAACTTGTATTCCAGACTCCAGAGCTAAATAATTTTGTGCTAAATAATGTTGTGAAAAAAAGTTCAGCAATTCTTATGTAACTCACCTTATAATCGCTTCAGATATTTGCATTCTGCATAAGTTAAAATTAGGCTTCGTTGAAGAAATAATAAAAGTTTAGGGATCATTTAAAATCACAACTATTGTAATTGCATAGGCACGGAATTTAGATACACAGATAATACACAGATACGCAGATAATATATATGTGTGTGTGTGTGTGTGTGTGTGTGTGTGTGTGTGTGTGTGTATTCAAAGTATTGGAATCGTGCCGAAGATCGGAACTCGAATTTTCGAAGGATTTACACGTTTTGGGACTTCTAGAACACGAAAAAACTATTTTTAGGAAGACGCCTGTGTGTGTAAGAGTGTATCTGTGTATGTTTCTGTGTGTCTGTGAGGATATTACATCCACTCTAATTGAAAAGCGAATGGACCTAATTTCATAAAATTTGGTAGGTATGTTTTTTGTGGGAAATCCTGATGTTCATTAGATTATAGTACGATTCGTAATAAAAGAATCTGCCTTCTTTGCGAAATGGCCGGCAGAAATTGCCTTTATCCACTCTAGCTGAAAACTAATGGAACAAATTGAACAAAATTTGGTGTATAATATTTCAATGACCTACAAGTGATTTATATAACAAATTTAACAAAATTTGGTACATAAATCATTTGTAGGTTATTCTAGTACGATTCAGGAAAAAGGAACGGGCTATTTTTGCGAAATGGCCCTCAAATATCGTTAAATATAAAAATAAGGGACTACGTGTGCGCAATTATATGAATTAAATTCCTATTTTATACGTGATTTTTGACAATAAAAAGAATAAGACTAATCCCATTACTCTAAGACCAGCCGTTCTTGAGATATTCTAGTTTTGTCGCTTTTTCGCTACTCCACCTTTGACAATAAGTCCAGCTATCAAATAAGAACCAAATTTAAGTTTAACGTGCAAATTCAATGTCATTTAAAATACCTATGGCTGTTATTTCGTGCGGATAACCTCAAATTATTATTGAAGAAATAAAGAGCACGTGAATATGAATCTGCAGGGAAAGACATGTGCTGCCTACATCAGAATTTTTAACAATATTACAACAATGATTTATAGAAGTGAACGGGGATTATTTGCAGGCCATTTCGAAAAAAATGTATGATCTATATTTAAAGATCCACCAAATTTTTGTAGAATAAAATGTTCAACAAATTTAAGCTGTGTACCAAATTTTAACTCTCTAGGACGTAGGAAAGGGCATTAAAAATGCCATCAAATAAGTATATCATGAAGAGTTATATGAAATTTAAAAAAAAATTTAAAAATTGTTATCTACCAAATTTATTTTAAAATGTGAAGCCTCTCTCATATACAAAATGACTAAAGTCTTGGAAAGATATTTATTATATAATATATCTCTTTTTTCTTTCTGGAGGATTTCCCTCAAAAGTCAGAATTGAATTTAATTTGTTTTTTTTCCCTATATTAAATAATTTTTAATTAAAAAACTACTCAACATATTTTACTGAAATTTTTTATATATATTTTATGGGATAATGTGAATATTTTCTAAAAATTTCGAAGCAATTTGTGAATTTTAAATGTGCTTAAAAATGTTTGAAAAATTAGGTCCCATAGGGTTCTATGTATTTCATTTTTTCAACCAGGGATCAATAAAAAACTTATTGGGTGATATTATTTATTTATATCCCCATAGGTTCTACAGACCGTCTGAAAAACATACTAAAATTTCATTTTGATAAAGTCATTTTTACGGCAGTTATCGTGCTAACGGGCAGACAGACAGAATGAACAAAGTCATAAACACTTTTCAACTTTGTTGTAAAGTGTTGATGACTCCGCAAAAAACAATCGTCAAAACATCAGCAGAGACTGCTGTAACACCTACAATGCATGTCAAAGTGCGCGATCATATACTTTTTAAAAATTAAGGATACATTGCAAATATGCAATTGTAAAAAAAGAGTAAATAGGAATGACAATGCAAAATATAGCGTTTGTGCTTGAATTTCGTCTGTTTTTCTTTTATCGGTTCCATCATACCATTGTTTTTAACACTTTACAACAAAGTTCAAAAGTGTTTATGACTTTGTTCATTCTGTCTGTCTGTCTGTCTGTCTGACTGTCTGTCTGTCTGTCTGTCCGTTAGCACGATAACTGCCGAAAAATTACTTAATCAAAATGAAATTTTAGTATGTTGTTCAGACGGTCTGTAGGACCTATGGGAATATAAATGAATAATATCACCCAATTAGTTTTGGATTGAACCCGGGTTGAAAAAATGAAATACATTGAGCCCTATGGGACCTAATTCTTCAAACATTTTTTAAGCGGATTTAAAATCCACAAATTGCTTCGAAAATTTTAGGTAATATTCAAATTGTTCCATAAAATATATAAAAAAAAATCAGCGAAATATATTCAG
Source organism: Amaurobius ferox (assembly GCA_951213105.1). Lineage (NCBI taxonomy): Eukaryota > Metazoa > Arthropoda > Arachnida > Araneae > Amaurobiidae > Amaurobius > Amaurobius ferox. The sequence goes on along the minus strand of OX578139.1, from coordinate 40,433,930 downwards.
TAGTTTTTTAAATAAAAATTAAAATAATAATTACACCTCTTATATGAAACGATCACGTGACCATGATATGAAACGATCACATGACCCACTTCAAAATGATATATGGCATCCATCTTGTTTCAAAATCGTGATTTTTTAAGTTCTTTTTAATTCATATTGAGTGTTGTAACCGTCTTAAAACTACTTTATTTTTGCTTAAATTCTGTGCATCTACATACTGAAACAACGCAAATACAATATATTTGTGTTTAAATGATTATCCGAATGTGGTTATTTCTACAACGAAGCCTATTTTTCACTTATGTAAAATGTAAACAGCAAAATACGTAGAATGAGTTGTATTAGAATTGCTTTACCACAAAATAATTTATTTCATGGAGTCTGCATGGCTGATATGAATGAAATACTAATTGATTTTATAAAGATAAGGACGATTTTTTTCGATGAAGTTTTAAGCATACAGTTTAATTAGTTGTAGCTCCATGGTCTTAATTTTTAAATAAAATGAATTATTAGAGTAGTGTGATGAATGACATGAATGGGAGAAAGTTATAAATGAAATCCTGTTTTTATAAAGAAATCCAGGCGTGTTATTTTTTCTATGACGTCATTTGAAATAATTTCAGTTGTTTTCGATGAAGTTTTCAAATATAATAAATTATCGTAGTATTATGATAGTTTTAAAAATATTGCCGTGGAATGTATCGCATTTTAAAGAATATTTAAACCAGGCAATTTATATTTCAATGGCGTCATTTGAATGAATTTCATTTTTTTCAATGAAAGTTTAAGTTTCCAATTATAATAAATTAATGTAGTATTGTGATAAGTTTCAAAATATTACCGAGGAATGTACAGCATTTTAGAGATGTTTAAATAAAATTGCATTGAAGTTGGAAAGTGTTTCATAATCAATGCTTTAAGCATGATTGATCTTTCTTGTTTGATACTTTTCTTTGATTTGATGATCCGGAATTTGTATTTTTACCATTTGGAGATTTGCTGATTTATACTTTTATTTTTTGTAAGCTTGTCAGAAAGTTAGGTTTTTCGAGTTACAGCTTCTCACTTTTCTTTCATTGGACCTTCAAACCTTTTTATTATATATATATATATATATATATATATTTTTTTTTTCAAAAAGAAAAGAGGTATGGATGGAAACAATATACCAAAAGATGGCCGGGGGGAGTTGTGACCCCATCACCCCGGTTAAGCATGCTTTGCGTCACGACAACACTCCCGGAGAGCCGGTATATTGCAAAATAGAATACGAATGTATTCTAATAGCATCCTAATTTTAAGATGTAAACAGACATCATACACAAACAAATATAAGATATAATTGTCGAGATCCAGCCATATCAAAAATCATCAACAGTAAATGTTTGAAATATGTTTGAAAATTGTTTGAAATATGTTTGAAATATGTTCACTAGTATAAATGAGCAAAATTGCATAGTTCTACTTAAAGAAGACTTTAAATATTGACACTTAATAGAACAATTATAACAAAGTCTATTTCTAAAACCATTTACCTAAATGACAATTAATAGCATCATACATGTAGATGTACATCCCCATACCGTATCATACAAGATGAAGCAAATCTTCCATAACGTATTATACAATAGACAATATTCAAGAGGTCCCATATCAGTTATCACTCGCTTTACCTGTGACTATCCAGTATGTATATTGCCATCAGTTTTATTTAAATATAAACGGTAACTATCGGTTACAGTTATTTTATAAAATTTGTAGATAATGTCACATAAAAAATACTTGGGAAAACCTTGTGAGATGGTGTTTTGTAGGAAACGAAAATCGCATAAATATCGATCTTCCATTTTACTGTTTATTCTTTGACTACGCATTAATTGTCCCAGTATAATATTTCTGAAAACATATGAAAATACCGTGAAATATAATATTATAAAATCATCAGAAATCACACTTAAAAGGCGCAAAGCTGCACTAAAAAGAGGATTAAAAATATTTTCAAAAAGAAAAGAGGTGTGGATGGAAACAATATACCAAAAGATGGCCGGGGGGAGTAACTTTCTTGTATGATACGGTATGGGGATGTACATCTACATGTATGATGCTATTAATTGTCATTTAGGCAAATGGTTTTAGAAATAGACTTTGTTATAATTGTTCTATTAAGTGTCAATATTTAAAGTCTTCTTTAAGTAGAACTATGTAATTTTGCTCATTTATACTAGTGAACATATTTCAAACATATTTCAAACAATTTTCAAACATATTTCAAACATTTACTGTTGATGATTTTTGATAAGGCTGGATCTCGGCAATTATATCTTATATTTGTTTGTGTATGTCTGTTTACATCTTAAAATTTGATACATTCGTATTCTATTTTGCAATATACAGGCTCTCCAGGAGTGTTGTCGCGACGCAAAGCATGCTTAACCGGGGTGAGGGGGTCAAAACTCCCCCCGGCCATCTTTTGGTATATTATTTCCATCCATACCTCTTTTCTTTTTGAAAATATTTTTAATCCTCTTTTTAGTGCAGCTTTGCGCCTTTTAAGTGTGATTTCTGATGATTTTATAATATTATATTTCACGGTATTTTCATATTATATATATATATATATATATATATATATATATATATATATATATATATATATATATATATATATATATATATATATATATATATATATATATATATATATTGATTGTTGAATTTTGCGGACTATTGCGAATATAAAGTCAATTTCTTTCTTAACCAATGACATCAAAATCTAATCAGCCACTACAGGTAAATTTCGACTACTCAAATTTGTACTACACTATATATACATTGGGGGGTGAGGGCGTTTTCGGATGTTTCACATCTATAAAATTTTGGATTTTCGCAATTTTAAAATATGGCTATTTGATTTATTTTACAAAATATTCTAAATTTTGCAATTCGGGGGGTTGAGGATACACCCCTTCGTCGGATAACTCGGTTTTGAAAGTTAAGCTACAATGTAAAAATTTCCAACTGGAGGTCCTCGAGTGAGGATAATACTTGGATAACGTTATCAATTAAATTAATGAAATTTATTTCAAAAATGAGCAAATTTTGATACTTAATGAAATACGTAACTGCCATTAAATACGATGCATAAATATTACTGAAATCAATTTCAACGCAAGCAAAAATATTTGATCCCAAATTTTACTCTTTATTTTATAGAAATTGAACAGCATTGTATCAATTTTAAAACTCAGAATGAGAAAATTTTAAATATACTGCGTTTATTTCACTTCCTATTGTTCATTTTGTAGATGAATAATTAATTCCCTCATATAAAACGTATGCACTTCTGAGTAAAATAAATTGGTTAACTCAGAAGAAAATTCTTTTGACCCGATCTCTTTCTTCAATTTTAATCCAAATCTTATGACTACTAGAACAAACCCATTTGATCATTAAAAAAATAATAAAAAAAAATCCGTTAAATGCCAAAAATAACTCACAAAAAAAATTAAATAGCCATTATTTACATTGCACAAATTCCAGTTTAGTACTGTGCAAATTATTTGCATACTGCACTAATTGTGCGCGTCTGCGCCTTAAAAACCACCAGGGTAACGCATAAGTGACTGCACAAACAAAGATAAATGCAATTTCCTTCTATAGTTTTTTGAGCTAGAACAGATACATATATTGCACAGGCACATACACTTACGACACGTTATGAATAACTTATCCTATTCTAGAGTATCCCAAAAGTGTACATTCCAATTTTCAATTCCACCGATTAAACCCTTTCCCTTCACTTCGATTAAATCCTTTTCATATACGTTACAATATATTGAAGGGCAAGTATTTGAAAGCTAGAGGCCAAATGATGAGATATTGACTTTTCACGTTATATGAGTTCTGTATAATCTATGTCTTATTCTCTACCATTGGAAATAAAAAAAATATTGAAGGGTAAGTAAAAAATAAACCACACTAAAGTACACTTCTCTTGAAGTTTATATAGATGAATAAAGATTATATACCTTTTTCTTCCCCCCATTTCATAATTTATCGTACGATCCTCCTTTTTCAAGACCTTCCATAACATGAATGTATATATATAACTTTCATAATCAGCAAGTATTTCGGGAAATAAAACTCTTCGTGTTTGCCTATCCTCTATAGATAATCGATAAACATCTTAGAATGCCTTTTGCTAAACGCAGTACACCATCCTTTTGTTAGTTTCTGTTGGGAAAGAATCTAGAAATAAGGTCTTCAGTTATACTTTAGGAAGACGCTTGAGATAAACCTAACCAATATACAGTTAAAAAGAGTCTTATTTTCTTATGCTTCCAGCACATGACTTTCGCTACATAATACAATAAATTTCTTTCACATGATATACTATAAATTTTCATTCAATGGTACAATATAAATTTCCATGTAATGGCATACTATAAATTTCCATGCAATGGTATACCATAAACATTCATGTAATCGCATATTATAAATTTTCATGTAGTGGTATATTATAAATTTCCATGTAAATAAATTTTCATGCAATGTTATACTATAAATTTTCATGCAAAGGTATACTACAAACTTTCATGTAATGGTATACTATAAATTTCATATAATGGTATACTACAAATTTTCATGTAATGGTATACTATAAATTTTCATGTAATGGTATAATATAAATTTTCATATAATGGTGCACTACAAATTTTCATGTAATGGAATACTATAAATTTTCATGTAATGGTATACTATAAATTTTTATGTAATGGTACACTATAAATTTTCATGAAATGGTATACCAGATCCACAGCACAATATTTTTGATATAAAGTCAATGCTATCTAAATTAATATTTAGTGTTTTGGAAGCCTCTGAGTCCAAACAGAACAACTTATGAATATTCAAGAGCAAAATCTTCATCAAAATGTAATTGACATTTAATTTATATCCCGTGAAATATAATAACTTTTGACAGATTCTTGGGTGTCGACATAAAGAACTTGTATATATAATACTTGTACTATATTTGTACTTATAAAAGCGACTTTCCTCGGGAATAAAATGAACCAGATCCACGAGGATTATATTAACTGATGTTGTGATGATGTAAGAGATTGCGTGGATGTTAACAGTGCATGCGTGGAAAGTGAACCTATTGCATGATATTTACTATTTTTTTTTTACTTTAATCACTTCAAGTACTTTTATTTTGTCCTTCTGCCAACGATCTTTGATCGAGAGCTTACTTAGAGGACATCAAATGTGCTTATTTAGGGCGTATCACACCCGAGTTGTATAATCAGCATGGTTGCGCATTTTGATCTTTGCTCAAAACAGGCAATTTGGCAATTGAGTGATGTTATCTGTATGTATTATTTTAAGTAGCAGCCCTTACTTTGGACCAGAGCAAAGCCGGATCATTCGATCTACTATATTCATATTCTAAATATGGGAACTACATATTCATATCCTAAATACTTTTCCCAGGAGGGGGAAACCACTGACGTCAGTGGAGCAAACTCAAAATAAAGAAGTACAACATGGAGTAGTATATTGATGCTGAACATTTTGACCTTAAACGTCCAGGAACGTGAAGTGCCCCCTCTCCCCCCCCCCCTCTATAAGCGCTCATGATCCTAAAGTATTTGAGATTATTTTATTAATATTAGTAACAGAATAAGAAAGATTGATTTTTGCAACGCAAGACTTTTCGAATATATTCAAATTTATTTTCTCTTTCATGATTCATTAAGTTTAATTTCCCAAACTGACACGGGTGCGTATTTAATTTATATATAAAGAGCAGAACTCTGAGGAATTACGTAGCGTATGACATCAGATACTAAAAGTGTGACCACGATGTGGACGCCCGTTAACTACACAATACAATTACCATGGAGGTAAAAGTAAGGAGATAAAACTTCATATTAAGAAACCGTCAATATCGTTTGGGACAATAATTCAGGTGGCGCCGGGATAATATAAGTAGCCCTGCATTGTATGCACTTCTATGGAGAAAGGCCTAAAACATTTATTTAAACTGTCCATTTTGTAAACATAATTTATTAGCGCATTGCAAAGTAGAACTTAAACAACAAGGAATATTTCTACGCATTCAAAATAATTTTAACTTTTAATTTATTTCTATCTCCCTATATTCTGTACTCTATCCTACAACTATGAAAGAATACTGGTTGATTACACTCATAATAAGGGAACCTTTTATTTAAAAACAATCAAAAATACATATACTAAATACTACGCCTTTCTATTGTGTCAACTAATAGTAACAGCTACTTTACTAACACTAACGACACCTAGCTATAGTTCTCAAAGCATTAATGCATTTTCAAACTTTTCATCCATAGGAGTTTTATCTCCTCCTTTATAACTCCATAACAATGACTATACTTTTTCATAGAGAATGCATGCAACCACTGAGCTTTACGTAGCACATGACATTAAACATTGAAACTGAAGCCATTATGTGGACTGCCCGCTAAATACATAATGCAATGACTATGCATCCACCCTTCATAGCTAAATTATGATGTAAACATGGAGCTTTACATAGCGTATAACTTTAGATACTGAAAGTAAGACCATGATATTATTTTATTTCTTAACATTTTATAAATTTATTATTGAGGTACTACGATTGAGATAATTCGCTAACATGTTTAACCATAGCAACCTTTATCTAAAATGCTTGTTCTTTCCTCCTCGAAAAAAGGTAACAATCCCAGCTTAAAATGGCCGCTAGGTGGTGCTAGTTAACATATATAGCACCGTTGTTGTTTTTCCATTTGACTACGTGTTTTGCCTTGGAGGATTCTTTATATTTATTTAATTTGACATTATCCCAAAGACCAGTACGGTCTTGAATTTGGCGACTTTTCTGGCGCCCGATGTTGAGACAGTTGCCATAGCATCCAACCAACTCTCAAGGTTACCATGATTATGAAGAGTTACCAAAGTCGCGCAACATAGCACTCCGCTTATCGCCGAATTGGCGCGATAAAAAAAAAAACGACCGTATCGGTCTCTGGGATTTAGCCTTTAATTTTGATCATGCTTTTAAATTTTTTGACTTTGATTTTCGACAGTTGCCATAGCATCCAACCAACTCTCAAGGTTACCATGATTATGAAGAGTTACCAAAGTCGCGCAACATAGCACTCCGCTTATCGCCGAATTGGCGCGATAAAAAAAAAACGACCGTATCGGTCTCTGGGATTTAGCCTTTAATTTTGATCATGCTTTTAAATTTTTTGACTTTGATTTTCTTGTACTTTTAATTGTAATATCTATCTTTTACTATGGTTTATTATGTAGTGCACTTTTGTACATTAAATAGCATATATAAATATTTTTGAATTTCCCTCGGAAGTCAATCGTCGGGAGAAATGGATTAAAGCAGATACTTTTCAGAAAATGTTTGTACATGTACATAATTTCGGCAGAAATTAAACTCTCAACATACCTAAGTTGAAGTGTGGACATTTGAAATCTATCCTGGTCTTAATAATTAAGAAATTGTTGACTTTTCAAAAAGTTTGTATACTTGTATAATTTCGGCATAAATTAAATTATTAAACTGTATTATGTGCAATTGATCAAAAAAGAACCATCACTGCTATGCTAGTTGACACAATCAAACATGGCAAATATTGGCTGTAGTATATATATTTTGTATATGGCACTATAAATTTAAAATTTTCATAAGGAATTTCATACTGATATCTATAAAAAATTATTTTATATTTGTTTACAATTTATTGTATGTAAATTAAAATCCGATTTAATTTTACAATAACCCAGAGCGAAGCTGGAATTTCTATTTATCAATGTATATATCAATGTATCTATCTATATATCAAGATATCAAATTAACATCCTCTACCTACGGTCTTCATCTTGTTCTAGCTGCTACCGCTAGATGACACTACTTCATCTTTTGTAGGTGTATCGTTGTTTCCACTTTTCAACAATAGAAAAGCGAGAAATGAACGGACATTTTAGATAAAGGTGGCTATGGTTTAACACTCAAAATATTTCAAGCCTCCTCTAACAGAAGTAGAAAATAGTCTTACGTGTTTTTTGTTTATTACTTATAGGGCAGAATGCCCGCTGGTCTCACTAGTATTATATAAACTGAAATTCTAACAGTCTTCCTTTTCATTTGTCACACGCATTTTAAAACATTGACATTACCTTTGGAAAAAATATCTCGAGAACGATTCATCATGAAGTAACTGGGTTAATATTAGTATGCTTCGTCGTCAAAAATTACGTATAAAACAGACGTTTAATTAATAAATTTCAGCATATTTAGTCTTCAATTTCATATTTTGATATTTTTGTGGGCCATTTAATAAAAGAACAGTTCCATTTTTTTCAAATTGTACTAAAATCCAATTAGCATCAGGGTATCTTGCAAGTAACTTATCTACCAAATTTGGTAAAATTCGCCGAATCACTGTTTTTTTGAGTTTTTTCAAACACAAACCAGATTATAGAATTAAAGGCATATAGTTATGGAAGTAGAGAAATAAACTTTTCAAAACAAACGTAAATGATGAAGATGGCTCTTCGACTTTTGTAAGAAATTTTACTTTCCCCACAATGCATTGCAATGTATGGGGAAAATATTGGGATCTTGTATAAAATCGGAACTCGAATTTTTAACTGATCTATACGTTTTGAGCCCTTTAAAGCACGAAATAGGACAATTTTGGGCTTGGCGTATGTGCATGTGCCTATATGTGTGTCTGTACAATGTATCTATATACTCTAGCTCAAAACTATTTAACAAAATTTCTCATTATTCGGTAGGTTTATCGCTTGTGGAATAACCTGGTCCTAATTAGAATTTGGTACCATCCAAGAAAATAATACATGACTTTTTTTTAAATTACCCGTCAACCCCGTTAAAATATGAAATATAAGAGGGAATATGAAATATAAGAGTGAATATGCATTCTCAAACAATTAATTAATAATACGTTCCCCATTTAAATGAGCACTGAGGTGCTCTTGAGCCATAGGTTGTAGACCTATGTACTAGAAATATCGTGCCCGCACCTTAACACCCATAAACACTTACGCAAGTACAATATAAAAATTTTGTAATATCATTCTAAACGTATTTTAGATAATGTTTAAATATGCACTTTTGAGAAAATCTGACGCTCCAAAATATTCGTTAATAATTACCCTTATATAATAAATATTACGATAATTTAGAAAATATATGAATTCTATTAGTCTTCATTTTCCCCTAATATAATAATATGCTGTCACCGCGAATCGAACTCTGGTCGTTTAATTAGAGCTCAATTATACTACCCTTCTTACACCAGGCGTGAACAAAACGTCTATCGCGGTCCACCAGTATACCTGCGGTAAACTTTGGGGTAATGAATTGAATTAAAAGAAAAGGGTCGTAATTAAAGGAAAATATATTAAAGTATATTTTTTTATCAATTTCAAATAATCAAAATTGGCAATTTAAGCCGTCCTGGAGGAAAAATAATTAACAGCTTTAACTTTCTGTAATTCACAGACGACCAATTAAAATTCCGTGTTTACGTCTAAAATGTTAAGTATTCTAAGTGTACCATAACCTAAGTGTACCATAAATATTTGAAATTAAAGACAAAATGATATTTCATTTAATGAGAAATAAATTTCATGTACACTTAATTCGAAATCAAGAACGCTGTTCCAACTACAGAGCAGAAAATTAAAATAAATAAAACGGGTTCATAAAAATAAACCTTATATCCTAGAATATATTGGATCCTCGAAACAGGATAATAGTGTGAACGCCGGCCAATTTCACTGAATCAGGGTTAACAATTTATATATTTTTCGGCTAGAACGAATTATGTTTTGAGACATTTAGCCATGGAAACTTACGTCTAGCCATTTAGCTATAATACATCTAGACTATGCCTGGGAAGCCTGACCTGATGTAAGCCTGGGTGTATAGCTTGGGATGCCCATCCCTAGGTCCGCGGTCCACTGGTGGACTGCAACGAATTTCGGAGTGATCAAGTGAAAGTATATTTTTTATCAAATTCCTGCTATCAAAATTGGCAATTTAAGCCGTCCTGGAGGGAAAAAAATTAACTTCCAGTGATTTTATAGATGACCACTTAGAATTTTGAAATTACACCTAAAATTTGAAGTTTTATTATCTACCACACACATTTTTAAAGAATTCAAAAATAAAATGAGATTTCTTTTGATCACTTGCAGTTCATTGACCAATAATTCTAAATCAAGAACGCGGACTCAAGTTCGGATCCAGCAAAAAGGAAAAGGAAGGGATTAAAAAAAACTATATTTCCCCCAAACAGGATAATCGTATGAACGTCGGCCAATTGCACTGCGTTAGGGTTGCCAATTTAAAATATTTGGGATAGAACAAATCATGTTTTGGGGACATTTAGTCGCGGAAACTTACGTCTAGCCATTTAGCTATACATCTAGACTAGGCCTGGGAAGAACGGTCATCCCCACTCCTGCGGGCTATTAGTGGACTGCAACGAATTTGAGAAAGATTAACTGAAAGTATATTTTTTATCAAATTCATGTTTTCAAAATTGGCAATGTAAACCGTCCTGGGGGATAAATAATTAACTACTTTGACTTATAGTGATTTAGAGATGACAACTTACAAGGGAAGGCTTTACAATAGTTCTCTTGGATTGCAATCTTTCATGTCCTATCTTGTAAAGGACCATGAATAATGATAAAACGCCACGGCTTTCATCTGCTAAGTGATAGATGGCGCCACAATAACAATCTGAAGTTGTTATGCAAACGTGCTCTACTGACGTGTATTATTTACATTTTAGTGTGAAAATATTATCCTTTTCAGTTATTATTATTATTAAATAATACCTGAAAAGACAACAAAATATGCACATCCGCTAGACTGTTACTTCTTCAATCCTTATAAGGCATTTGTAAAACGTATCGAAAACTACATAAAAATTCGAGCTGCATGCATTGAAGGGGACCATATTGAAGACATCGATGAATTTTGAACCAGCATCGATGAAGAAGCCAACAGAAAGTTAAATGACAGATTATTTATTTTAAAAATGCATTCATTTGTGTACAATTAATTTGGCGCTAATATATTTCAAGATATGATAATATATTCTAGGAAAAAAGCTGGATGTTGAAAAACACATTACAAAATTTAACAAGGTAATGGCAACTCTAATATTGGTTCAGCAACTTGTTTCATTGTAAATTACAATGATTATGCATTTGTTAAATGTGCACGTTGTAACGTTTTCATTTGTATCGATCATACATTTAATCATTCCCATTCATAATTTCAAACTTACAAAGAATTTAAATCATTCATTATTTTACAGATTTCATTTGCTTTGACTTTCATTGTAATACAGGCAATAGTTTTGTTGATTAGTTCAGTTTTGGTTTCCAAAAATTTCAGCCTTTGTCTTTGTTGTGTTTGATCAACCTTTAGGAACTTGGCAGTTGTTTAGCTAATTAATAAGATGCAAATTATATTAGTAATAAATTTATAGTTTACTACTTACCATTATTGTCCATTTTATTTCAAAATAATAATAATAATTGAAAAGGATAATATTTTCACACTAAAATGTTAATAATACACGTCAGTAGAGCACGTTTGCATGACAACTTTAGATTGTTATTGAGGCGCCCCCTATCACTTAGCAGATGAAAGCCGTGGCGTTTTATCCTTATTCATGGTCCTTTACAAGATAGGACATGAAAGATTGCAATCCGAGAGAACTATTGCAAAGCTTTTTCTTATTAGAATTCTGAAATTACGTCTAAAATTTTAAGTTCTGTTATCTACCACACATATTTTTAAAAAAATTAAAATTAAAATATGATTTCGGTTGATTAAATTCAGTCTGGGTTGCCAATTGGTCCAGAATCAAGAACGCGGATCTAGGCCCAAGTACGGATCCTGCAATTTGAAATGAAAAGGAAGGGATTCAAAAGAACGAACTCCTCGAAGTAGGATAATCGTGTGAAAGCCGGCCAATTGCACTGAGTTAGGGTTGCCAATGTAAACATATTTAAGCTAGAACGAATCATGTTTTGGGACATTTAGCCATGAAATCTTAAGTCTAGCCATTTAGCAATACATCTAGACTAGGCCTAGGAAAAATTCCCACCTCCACCCCCACAGTCCATTAGTGGACTGCAAAGAATTTCAGAGTGATCAACTAAAAGTATATTATTTATCAAATCCGTGTTATCAAAATTAACAATTTAAACCGTCCTGGAGGATAAATAATTTACTACTTTGACTTTTAGTGATTAAGAGATGATAACTGAGAATTCTGAAATTAAGCTTAAAATTTCAAGTTTTTTTTATCTACCGTACATATTTAAAAAAAATTACGTATGAAATGAGATTCCGTTTAATCAGGCAGAATATTTCAGAATTCTGAAATTAAGCCTAAAATTTCAAGTTTTTTTATCTACCGTACATATTTAAAAAAAATTACGTATAAAATGAGATTCCGTTTAATCAGGCAGAACATTTCAGAATTCTGAGTTATCATCTCTAAATCACTAAAAGTCAAAGTAGTAAATTATATATTCTCCAGGATGGCTTAAATTGCCAATTTTAATAACATGAATTTGATAAAAATATACTTTTAGTTTATCACTCTGCAATTCGTTGCAATCCATCAGTCGACCGCGGGGGTGGAGGTGGGAGTTTTTCCCAGGCCTAGCCCAGATGTATTGCTAAATGGCTAGACTTAAGATATGGCTAAATGCATCAAAACATGATTCGTTCTAGCCCAAATATGTTTAAATTGTCAACCCTAACTCAGTGCAATTGGCCGGCTTTCACACGATTATGTGAGGAGTGCAGTCTCGAGGAGTGCAGTTCGTTCATTTGAATCCCTTCCTTTTCATTTTAAATTGCAGGATCCGTACTTGGATTTGGATCCGCGTTTTTGATGGTAGACCAATTTACAGCTCAGACCAAATTTGATCAAACGAAATCATATGTTATTTTTATTTTATTTTTTTAAATATGTGCGGTAGATAACAAAACTTCAGATTTTAGACGTAATTTCAGAATTCTAAGTTGTCATCTCTAAATCACTAAAAGTCAAAGTAGTAAATTATATATTCTCCAGGATGGCTTAAATTGCCAATTTTAATAACATGAATTTGATAAAAATATACTTTTAGTTTATCACTCTGCAATTCGTTGCAATCCATCAGTCGACCGCGGGGGTGGAGGTGGGAGTTTTTCCCAGGCCTAGCCCAGATGTATTGCTAAATGGCTAGACTTAAGATATGGCTAAATGCATCAAAACATGATTCGTTCTAGCCCAAATATGTTTAAATTGTCAACCCTAACTCAGTGCAATTGGCCGGCTTTCACACGATTATGTGAGGAGTGCAGTCTCGAGGAGTGCAGTTCGTTCATTTGAATCCCTTCCTTTTCATTTTAAATTGCAGGATCCGTACTTGGATTTGGATCCGCGTTTTTGATGGTAGACCAATTTACAGCTCAGACCAAATTTGATCAAACGAAATCATATGTTATTTTTATTTTATTTTTTTAAATATGTGCGGTAGATAACAAAACTTCAGATTTTAGACGTAATTTCAGAATTCTAAGTTGTCATCTCTAAATCACTAAAAGTCAAAGTAGTAAATTATATATTCTCCAGGATGGCTTAAATTGCCAATTTTAATAACATGAATTTGATAAAAATATACTTTTAGTTTATCACTCTGCAATTCGTTGCAATCCATCAGTCGACCGCGGGGGTGGAGGTGGGAGTTTTTCCCAGGCCTAGCCCAGATGTATTGCTAAATGGCTAGACTTAAGATATGGCTAAATGCATCAAAACATGATTCGTTCTAGCCCAAATATGTTTAAATTGTCAACCCTAACTCAGTGCAATTGGCCGGCTTTCACACGATTATGTGAGGAGTGCAGTCTCGAGGAGTGCAGTTCGTTCATTTGAATCCCTTCCTTTTCATTTTAAATTGCAGGATCCGTACTTGGATTTGGATCCGCGTTTTTGATGGTAGACCAATTTACAGCTCAGACCAAATTTGATCAAACGAAATCATATGTTATTTTTATTTTATTTTTTTAAATATGTGCGGTAGATAACAAAACTTCAGATTTTAGACGTAATTTCAGAATTCTAAGTTGTCATCTCTAAATCACTAAAAGTCAAAGTAGTAAATTATATATTCTCCAGGATGGCTTAAATTGCCAATTTTAATAACATGAATTTGATAAAAATATACTTTTAGTTTATCACTCTGCAATTCGTTGCAATCCATCAGTCGACCGCGGGGGTGGAGGTGGGAGTTTTTCCCAGGCCTAGCCCAGATGTATTGCTAAATGGCTAGACTTAAGATATGGCTAAATGCATCAAAACATGATTCGTTCTAGCCCAAATATGTTTAAATTGTCAACCCTAACTCAGTGCAATTGGCCGGCTTTCACACGATTATGTGAGGAGTGCAGTCTCGAGGAGTGCAGTTCGTTCATTTGAATCCCTTCCTTTTCATTTTAAATTGCAGGATCCGTACTTGGATTTGGATCCGCGTTTTTGATGGTAGACCAATTTACAGCTCAGACCAAATTTGATCAAACGAAATCATATGTTATTTTTATTTTATTTTTTTAAATATGTGCGGTAGATAACAAAACTTCAGATTTTAGACGTAATTTCAGAATTCTAAGTTGTCATCTCTAAATCACTAAAAGTCAAAGTAGTAAATTATATATTCTCCAGGATGGCTTAAATTGCCAATTTTAATAACATGAATTTGATAAAAATATACTTTTAGTTTATCACTCTGCAATTCGTTGCAATCCATCAGTCGACCGCGGGGGTGGAGGTGGGAGTTTTTCCCAGGCCTAGCCCAGATGTATTGCTAAATGGCTAGACTTAAGATATGGCTAAATGCATCAAAACATGATTCGTTCTAGCCCAAATATGTTTAAATTGTCAACCCTAACTCAGTGCAATTGGCCGGCTTTCACACGATTATGTGAGGAGTGCAGTCTCGAGGAGTGCAGTTCGTTCATTTGAATCCCTTCCTTTTCATTTTAAATTGCAGGATCCGTACTTGGATTTGGATCCGCGTTTTTGATGGTAGACCAATTTACAGCTCAGACCAAATTTGATCAAACGAAATCATATGTTATTTTTATTTTATTTTTTTAAATATGTGCGGTAGATAACAAAACTTCAGATTTTAGACGTAATTTCAGAATTCTAAGTTGTCATCTCTAAATCACTAAAAGTCAAAGTAGTAAATTATATATTCTCCAGGATGGCTTAAATTGCCAATTTTAATAACATGAATTTGATAAAAATATACTTTTAGTTTATCACTCTGCAATTCGTTGCAATCCATCAGTCGACCGCGGGGGTGGAGGTGGGAGTTTTTCCCAGGCCTAGCCCAGATGTATTGCTAAATGGCTAGACTTAAGATATGGCTAAATGCATCAAAACATGATTCGTTCTAGCCCAAATATGTTTAAATTGTCAACCCTAACTCAGTGCAATTGGCCGGCTTTCACACGATTATGTGAGGAGTGCAGTCTCGAGGAGTGCAGTTCGTTCATTTGAATCCCTTCCTTTTCATTTTAAATTGCAGGATCCGTACTTGGATTTGGATCCGCGTTTTTGATGGTAGACCAATTTACAGCTCAGACCAAATTTGATCAAACGAAATCATATGTTATTTTTATTTTATTTTTTTAAATATGTGCGGTAGATAACAAAACTTCAGATTTTAGACGTAATTTCAGAATTCTAAGTTGTCATCTCTAAATCACTAAAAGTCAAAGTAGTAAATTATATATTCTCCAGGATGGCTTAAATTGCCAATTTTAATAACATGAATTTGATAAAAATATACTTTTAGTTTATCACTCTGCAATTCGTTGCAATCCATCAGTCGACCGCGGGGGTGGAGGTGGGAGTTTTTCCCAGGCCTAGCCCAGATGTATTGCTAAATGGCTAGACTTAAGATATGGCTAAATGCATCAAAACATGATTCGTTCTAGCCCAAATATGTTTAAATTGTCAACCCTAACTCAGTGCAATTGGCCGGCTTTCACACGATTATGTGAGGAGTGCAGTCTCGAGGAGTGCAGTTCGTTCATTTGAATCCCTTCCTTTTCATTTTAAATTGCAGGATCCGTACTTGGATTTGGATCCGCGTTTTTGATGGTAGACCAATTTACAGCTCAGACCAAATTTGATCAAACGAAATCATATGTTATTTTTATTTTATTTTTTTAAATATGTGCGGTAGATAACAAAACTTCAGATTTTAGACGTAATTTCAGAATTCTAAGTTGTCATCTCTAAATCACTAAAAGTCAAAGTAGTAAATTATATATTCTCCAGGATGGCTTAAATTGCCAATTTTAATAACATGAATTTGATAAAAATATACTTTTAGTTTATCACTCTGCAATTCGTTGCAATCCATCAGTCGACCGCGGGGGTGGAGGTGGGAGTTTTTCCCAGGCCTAGCCCAGATGTATTGCTAAATGGCTAGACTTAAGATATGGCTAAATGCATCAAAACATGATTCGTTCTAGCCCAAATATGTTTAAATTGTCAACCCTAACTCAGTGCAATTGGCCGGCTTTCACACGATTATGTGAGGAGTGCAGTCTCGAGGAGTGCAGTTCGTTCATTTGAATCCCTTCCTTTTCATTTTAAATTGCAGGATCCGTACTTGGATTTGGATCCGCGTTTTTGATGGTAGACCAATTTACAGCTCAGACCAAATTTGATCAAACGAAATCATATGTTATTTTTATTTTATTTTTTTAAATATGTGCGGTAGATAACAAAACTTCAGATTTTAGACGTAATTTCAGAATTCTAAGTTGTCATCTCTAAATCACTAAAAGTCAAAGTAGTAAATTATATATTCTCCAGGATGGCTTAAATTGCCAATTTTAATAACATGAATTTGATAAAAATATACTTTTAGTTTATCACTCTGCAATTCGTTGCAATCCATCAGTCGACCGCGGGGGTGGAGGTGGGAGTTTTTCCCAGGCCTAGCCCAGATGTATTGCTAAATGGCTAGACTTAAGATATGGCTAAATGCATCAAAACATGATTCGTTCTAGCCCAAATATGTTTAAATTGTCAACCCTAACTCAGTGCAATTGGCCGGCTTTCACACGATTATGTGAGGAGTGCAGTCTCGAGGAGTGCAGTTCGTTCATTTGAATCCCTTCCTTTTCATTTTAAATTGCAGGATCCGTACTTGGATTTGGATCCGCGTTTTTGATGGTAGACCAATTTACAGCTCAGACCAAATTTGATCAAACGAAATCATATGTTATTTTTATTTTATTTTTTTAAATATGTGCGGTAGATAACAAAACTTCAGATTTTAGACGTAATTTCAGAATTCTAAGTTGTCATCTCTAAATCACTAAAAGTCAAAGTAGTAAATTATATATTCTCCAGGATGGCTTAAATTGCCAATTTTAATAACATGAATTTGATAAAAATATACTTTTAGTTTATCACTCTGCAATTCGTTGCAATCCATCAGTCGACCGCGGGGGTGGAGGTGGGAGTTTTTCCCAGGCCTAGCCCAGATGTATTGCTAAATGGCTAGACTTAAGATATGGCTAAATGCATCAAAACATGATTCGTTCTAGCCCAAATATGTTTAAATTGTCAACCCTAACTCAGTGCAATTGGCCGGCTTTCACACGATTATGTGAGGAGTGCAGTCTCGAGGAGTGCAGTTCGTTCATTTGAATCCCTTCCTTTTCATTTTAAATTGCAGGATCCGTACTTGGATTTGGATCCGCGTTTTTGATGGTAGACCAATTTACAGCTCAGACCAAATTTGATCAAACGAAATCATATGTTATTTTTATTTTATTTTTTTAAATATGTGCGGTAGATAACAAAACTTCAGATTTTAGACGTAATTTCAGAATTCTAAGTTGTCATCTCTAAATCACTAAAAGTCAAAGTAGTAAATTATATATTCTCCAGGATGGCTTAAATTGCCAATTTTAATAACATGAATTTGATAAAAATATACTTTTAGTTTATCACTCTGCAATTCGTTGCAATCCATCAGTCGACCGCGGGGGTGGAGGTGGGAGTTTTTCCCAGGCCTAGCCCAGATGTATTGCTAAATGGCTAGACTTAAGATATGGCTAAATGCATCAAAACATGATTCGTTCTAGCCCAAATATGTTTAAATTGTCAACCCTAACTCAGTGCAATTGGCCGGCTTTCACACGATTATGTGAGGAGTGCAGTCTCGAGGAGTGCAGTTCGTTCATTTGAATCCCTTCCTTTTCATTTTAAATTGCAGGATCCGTACTTGGATTTGGATCCGCGTTTTTGATGGTAGACCAATTTACAGCTCAGACCAAATTTGATCAAACGAAATCATATGTTATTTTTATTTTATTTTTTTAAATATGTGCGGTAGATAACAAAACTTCAGATTTTAGACGTAATTTCAGAATTCTAAGTTGTCATCTCTAAATCACTAAAAGTCAAAGTAGTAAATTATATATTCTCCAGGATGGCTTAAATTGCCAATTTTAATAACATGAATTTGATAAAAATATACTTTTAGTTTATCACTCTGCAATTCGTTGCAATCCATCAGTCGACCGCGGGGGTGGAGGTGGGAGTTTTTCCCAGGCCTAGCCCAGATGTATTGCTAAATGGCTAGACTTAAGATATGGCTAAATGCATCAAAACATGATTCGTTCTAGCCCAAATATGTTTAAATTGTCAACCCTAACTCAGTGCAATTGGCCGGCTTTCACACGATTATGTGAGGAGTGCAGTCTCGAGGAGTGCAGTTCGTTCATTTGAATCCCTTCCTTTTCATTTTAAATTGCAGGATCCGTACTTGGATTTGGATCCGCGTTTTTGATGGTAGACCAATTTACAGCTCAGACCAAATTTGATCAAACGAAATCATATGTTATTTTTATTTTATTTTTTTAAATATGTGCGGTAGATAACAAAACTTCAGATTTTAGACGTAATTTCAGAATTCTAAGTTGTCATCTCTAAATCACTAAAAGTCAAAGTAGTAAATTATATATTCTCCAGGATGGCTTAAATTGCCAATTTTAATAACATGAATTTGATAAAAATATACTTTTAGTTTATCACTCTGCAATTCGTTGCAATCCATCAGTCGACCGCGGGGGTGGAGGTGGGAGTTTTTCCCAGGCCTAGCCCAGATGTATTGCTAAATGGCTAGACTTAAGATATGGCTAAATGCATCAAAACATGATTCGTTCTAGCCCAAATATGTTTAAATTGTCAACCCTAACTCAGTGCAATTGGCCGGCTTTCACACGATTATGTGAGGAGTGCAGTCTCGAGGAGTGCAGTTCGTTCATTTGAATCCCTTCCTTTTCATTTTAAATTGCAGGATCCGTACTTGGATTTGGATCCGCGTTTTTGATGGTAGACCAATTTACAGCTCAGACCAAATTTGATCAAACGAAATCATATGTTATTTTTATTTTATTTTTTTAAATATGTGCGGTAGATAACAAAACTTCAGATTTTAGACGTAATTTCAGAATTCTAAGTTGTCATCTCTAAATCACTAAAAGTCAAAGTAGTAAATTATATATTCTCCAGGATGGCTTAAATTGCCAATTTTAATAACATGAATTTGATAAAAATATACTTTTAGTTTATCACTCTGCAATTCGTTGCAATCCATCAGTCGACCGCGGGGGTGGAGGTGGGAGTTTTTCCCAGGCCTAGCCCAGATGTATTGCTAAATGGCTAGACTTAAGATATGGCTAAATGCATCAAAACATGATTCGTTCTAGCCCAAATATGTTTAAATTGTCAACCCTAACTCAGTGCAATTGGCCGGCTTTCACACGATTATGTGAGGAGTGCAGTCTCGAGGAGTGCAGTTCGTTCATTTGAATCCCTTCCTTTTCATTTTAAATTGCAGGATCCGTACTTGGATTTGGATCCGCGTTTTTGATGGTAGACCAATTTACAGCTCAGACCAAATTTGATCAAACGAAATCATATGTTATTTTTATTTTATTTTTTTAAATATGTGCGGTAGATAACAAAACTTCAGATTTTAGACGTAATTTCAGAATTCTAAGTTGTCATCTCTAAATCACTAAAAGTCAAAGTAGTAAATTATATATTCTCCAGGATGGCTTAAATTGCCAATTTTAATAACATGAATTTGATAAAAATATACTTTTAGTTTATCACTCTGCAATTCGTTGCAATCCATCAGTCGACCGCGGGGGTGGAGGTGGGAGTTTTTCCCAGGCCTAGCCCAGATGTATTGCTAAATGGCTAGACTTAAGATATGGCTAAATGCATCAAAACATGATTCGTTCTAGCCCAAATATGTTTAAATTGTCAACCCTAACTCAGTGCAATTGGCCGGCTTTCACACGATTATGTGAGGAGTGCAGTCTCGAGGAGTGCAGTTCGTTCATTTGAATCCCTTCCTTTTCATTTTAAATTGCAGGATCCGTACTTGGATTTGGATCCGCGTTTTTGATGGTAGACCAATTTACAGCTCAGACCAAATTTGATCAAACGAAATCATATGTTATTTTTATTTTATTTTTTTAAATATGTGCGGTAGATAACAAAACTTCAGATTTTAGACGTAATTTCAGAATTCTAAGTTGTCATCTCTAAATCACTAAAAGTCAAAGTAGTAAATTATATATTCTCCAGGATGGCTTAAATTGCCAATTTTAATAACATGAATTTGATAAAAATATACTTTTAGTTTATCACTCTGCAATTCGTTGCAATCCATCAGTCGACCGCGGGGGTGGAGGTGGGAGTTTTTCCCAGGCCTAGCCCAGATGTATTGCTAAATGGCTAGACTTAAGATATGGCTAAATGCATCAAAACATGATTCGTTCTAGCCCAAATATGTTTAAATTGTCAACCCTAACTCAGTGCAATTGGCCGGCTTTCACACGATTATGTGAGGAGTGCAGTCTCGAGGAGTGCAGTTCGTTCATTTGAATCCCTTCCTTTTCATTTTAAATTGCAGGATCCGTACTTGGATTTGGATCCGCGTTTTTGATGGTAGACCAATTTACAGCTCAGACCAAATTTGATCAAACGAAATCATATGTTATTTTTATTTTATTTTTTTAAATATGTGCGGTAGATAACAAAACTTCAGATTTTAGACGTAATTTCAGAATTCTAAGTTGTCATCTCTAAATCACTAAAAGTCAAAGTAGTAAATTATATATTCTCCAGGATGGCTTAAATTGCCAATTTTAATAACATGAATTTGATAAAAATATACTTTTAGTTTATCACTCTGCAATTCGTTGCAATCCATCAGTCGACCGCGGGGGTGGAGGTGGGAGTTTTTCCCAGGCCTAGCCCAGATGTATTGCTAAATGGCTAGACTTAAGATATGGCTAAATGCATCAAAACATGATTCGTTCTAGCCCAAATATGTTTAAATTGTCAACCCTAACTCAGTGCAATTGGCCGGCTTTCACACGATTATGTGAGGAGTGCAGTCTCGAGGAGTGCAGTTCGTTCATTTGAATCCCTTCCTTTTCATTTTAAATTGCAGGATCCGTACTTGGATTTGGATCCGCGTTTTTGATGGTAGACCAATTTACAGCTCAGACCAAATTTGATCAAACGAAATCATATGTTATTTTTATTTTATTTTTTTAAATATGTGCGGTAGATAACAAAACTTCAGATTTTAGACGTAATTTCAGAATTCTAAGTTGTCATCTCTAAATCACTAAAAGTCAAAGTAGTAAATTATATATTCTCCAGGATGGCTTAAATTGCCAATTTTAATAACATGAATTTGATAAAAATATACTTTTAGTTTATCACTCTGCAATTCGTTGCAATCCATCAGTCGACCGCGGGGGTGGAGGTGGGAGTTTTTCCCAGGCCTAGCCCAGATGTATTGCTAAATGGCTAGACTTAAGATATGGCTAAATGCATCAAAACATGATTCGTTCTAGCCCAAATATGTTTAAATTGTCAACCCTAACTCAGTGCAATTGGCCGGCTTTCACACGATTATGTGAGGAGTGCAGTCTCGAGGAGTGCAGTTCGTTCATTTGAATCCCTTCCTTTTCATTTTAAATTGCAGGATCCGTACTTGGATTTGGATCCGCGTTTTTGATGGTAGACCAATTTACAGCTCAGACCAAATTTGATCAAACGAAATCATATGTTATTTTTATTTTATTTTTTTAAATATGTGCGGTAGATAACAAAACTTCAGATTTTAGACGTAATTTCAGAATTCTAAGTTGTCATCTCTAAATCACTAAAAGTCAAAGTAGTAAATTATATATTCTCCAGGATGGCTTAAATTGCCAATTTTAATAACATGAATTTGATAAAAATATACTTTTAGTTTATCACTCTGCAATTCGTTGCAATCCATCAGTCGACCGCGGGGGTGGAGGTGGGAGTTTTTCCCAGGCCTAGCCCAGATGTATTGCTAAATGGCTA
Organism: Amaurobius ferox; assembly: GCA_951213105.1. NCBI lineage: Eukaryota > Metazoa > Arthropoda > Arachnida > Araneae > Amaurobiidae > Amaurobius > Amaurobius ferox. The sequence goes on along the minus strand of OX578139.1, from coordinate 40,411,359 downwards.
GACTTAAGATATGGCTAAATGCATCAAAACATGATTCGTTCTAGCCCAAATATGTTTAAATTGTCAACCCTAACTCAGTGCAATTGGCCGGCTTTCACACGATTATGTGAGGAGTGCAGTCTCGAGGAGTGCAGTTCGTTCATTTGAATCCCTTCCTTTTCATTTTAAATTGCAGGATCCGTACTTGGATTTGGATCCGCGTTTTTGATGGTAGACCAATTTACAGCTCAGACCAAATTTGATCAAACGAAATCATATGTTATTTTTATTTTATTTTTTTAAATATGTGCGGTAGATAACAAAACTTCAGATTTTAGACGTAATTTCAGAATTCTAAGTTGTCATCTCTAAATCACTAAAAGTCAAAGTAGTAAATTATATATTCTCCAGGATGGCTTAAATTGCCAATTTTAATAACATGAATTTGATAAAAATATACTTTTAGTTTATCACTCTGCAATTCGTTGCAATCCATCAGTCGACCGCGGGGGTGGAGGTGGGAGTTTTTCCCAGGCCTAGCCCAGATGTATTGCTAAATGGCTAGACTTAAGATATGGCTAAATGCATCAAAACATGATTCGTTCTAGCCCAAATATGTTTAAATTGTCAACCCTAACTCAGTGCAATTGGCCGGCTTTCACACGATTATGTGAGGAGTGCAGTCTCGAGGAGTGCAGTTCGTTCATTTGAATCCCTTCCTTTTCATTTTAAATTGCAGGATCCGTACTTGGATTTGGATCCGCGTTTTTGATGGTAGACCAATTTACAGCTCAGACCAAATTTGATCAAACGAAATCATATGTTATTTTTATTTTATTTTTTTAAATATGTGCGGTAGATAACAAAACTTCAGATTTTAGACGTAATTTCAGAATTCTAAGTTGTCATCTCTAAATCACTAAAAGTCAAAGTAGTAAATTATATATTCTCCAGGATGGCTTAAATTGCCAATTTTAATAACATGAATTTGATAAAAATATACTTTTAGTTTATCACTCTGCAATTCGTTGCAATCCATCAGTCGACCGCGGGGGTGGAGGTGGGAGTTTTTCCCAGGCCTAGCCCAGATGTATTGCTAAATGGCTAGACTTAAGATATGGCTAAATGCATCAAAACATGATTCGTTCTAGCCCAAATATGTTTAAATTGTCAACCCTAACTCAGTGCAATTGGCCGGCTTTCACACGATTATGTGAGGAGTGCAGTCTCGAGGAGTGCAGTTCGTTCATTTGAATCCCTTCCTTTTCATTTTAAATTGCAGGATCCGTACTTGGATTTGGATCCGCGTTTTTGATGGTAGACCAATTTACAGCTCAGACCAAATTTGATCAAACGAAATCATATGTTATTTTTATTTTATTTTTTTAAATATGTGCGGTAGATAACAAAACTTCAGATTTTAGACGTAATTTCAGAATTCTAAGTTGTCATCTCTAAATCACTAAAAGTCAAAGTAGTAAATTATATATTCTCCAGGATGGCTTAAATTGCCAATTTTAATAACATGAATTTGATAAAAATATACTTTTAGTTTATCACTCTGCAATTCGTTGCAATCCATCAGTCGACCGCGGGGGTGGAGGTGGGAGTTTTTCCCAGGCCTAGCCCAGATGTATTGCTAAATGGCTAGACTTAAGATATGGCTAAATGCATCAAAACATGATTCGTTCTAGCCCAAATATGTTTAAATTGTCAACCCTAACTCAGTGCAATTGGCCGGCTTTCACACGATTATGTGAGGAGTGCAGTCTCGAGGAGTGCAGTTCGTTCATTTGAATCCCTTCCTTTTCATTTTAAATTGCAGGATCCGTACTTGGATTTGGATCCGCGTTTTTGATGGTAGACCAATTTACAGCTCAGACCAAATTTGATCAAACGAAATCATATGTTATTTTTATTTTATTTTTTTAAATATGTGCGGTAGATAACAAAACTTCAGATTTTAGACGTAATTTCAGAATTCTAAGTTGTCATCTCTAAATCACTAAAAGTCAAAGTAGTAAATTATATATTCTCCAGGATGGCTTAAATTGCCAATTTTAATAACATGAATTTGATAAAAATATACTTTTAGTTTATCACTCTGCAATTCGTTGCAATCCATCAGTCGACCGCGGGGGTGGAGGTGGGAGTTTTTCCCAGGCCTAGCCCAGATGTATTGCTAAATGGCTAGACTTAAGATATGGCTAAATGCATCAAAACATGATTCGTTCTAGCCCAAATATGTTTAAATTGTCAACCCTAACTCAGTGCAATTGGCCGGCTTTCACACGATTATGTGAGGAGTGCAGTCTCGAGGAGTGCAGTTCGTTCATTTGAATCCCTTCCTTTTCATTTTAAATTGCAGGATCCGTACTTGGATTTGGATCCGCGTTTTTGATGGTAGACCAATTTACAGCTCAGACCAAATTTGATCAAACGAAATCATATGTTATTTTTATTTTATTTTTTTAAATATGTGCGGTAGATAACAAAACTTCAGATTTTAGACGTAATTTCAGAATTCTAAGTTGTCATCTCTAAATCACTAAAAGTCAAAGTAGTAAATTATATATTCTCCAGGATGGCTTAAATTGCCAATTTTAATAACATGAATTTGATAAAAATATACTTTTAGTTTATCACTCTGCAATTCGTTGCAATCCATCAGTCGACCGCGGGGGTGGAGGTGGGAGTTTTTCCCAGGCCTAGCCCAGATGTATTGCTAAATGGCTAGACTTAAGATATGGCTAAATGCATCAAAACATGATTCGTTCTAGCCCAAATATGTTTAAATTGTCAACCCTAACTCAGTGCAATTGGCCGGCTTTCACACGATTATGTGAGGAGTGCAGTCTCGAGGAGTGCAGTTCGTTCATTTGAATCCCTTCCTTTTCATTTTAAATTGCAGGATCCGTACTTGGATTTGGATCCGCGTTTTTGATGGTAGACCAATTTACAGCTCAGACCAAATTTGATCAAACGAAATCATATGTTATTTTTATTTTATTTTTTTAAATATGTGCGGTAGATAACAAAACTTCAGATTTTAGACGTAATTTCAGAATTCTAAGTTGTCATCTCTAAATCACTAAAAGTCAAAGTAGTTAATTGTTTATCCTCCAGGACGGCTTAAATTGCCAATTTTGAAAACAGAATTTGATAAAAAATATACTTTCAGTTGATCTGTACATAATCGAAAGAAATCTCATTTCATTTTTAATTTTTTTAAAAGATGAAAATAAATAAAACCCGCGATTAATATTTTTAACCTTAAAAATGTTCTAAACCATAAATTGCCAAAATGTTAGGTAATACTCAGATCTGCACAACCCCCCGAACTGACTAAACCCAAATGTGAAATAAGCTGCCACACTAGGAGCCAAGTAAAAAAAATAGTAAATAAAAACAACGAGCTTCCATATAATGGGTAAATGAAATAAAGTCAAAGCATGATGATAAGTACCACATTGTGAGACTGGAGATTAAAGGCGCTTCGTGACTGGTGCTCTGTTCTGGAAGACAAATCCGTTCATGCAGCAACATTTTTTACTAATAATCCGAAATCAAAAACGTAGATCCAAACGCGAATCCAGCAATTTAAAATGAAGAGAATGGGGTTCGTCGAAACAGGACTATCGTGTGAAACCTGGCAAATTTCACTGCGTCAATGTTGCCAATTTATCCCTTTTCGGACTAGATCTAATCATGTTTCGGGACATGTAACCATGGAAATTCACGTCTAGACATTTAACTATAAATCGAGGCCAGATCTTTGGATCAGAATGGACGTGGTCCACCAGTGGACCGCAACGGAATTTTGAAGAAATTACCTGAATTAAGAGAAAAAGTACTAACATTTTCAAAAATTCATTGAAATATATTTTTTGTTAAACTTACCTTACCAAAAATGGCAATTTAAACCTTCTAGAGGATACACATTTAATCATTTTCCTTGATTCGCAGACTACCGATCTACGTTATTCTGGGGAAATTAACAATTAGTAATTATATACCAAACTACTAAAAAATCTGACATGGGCAGCACATGACTTTCTTTATATAATACAATGGATTTACTTCTTTTATAGTGAAAAAATTATGTATAAAATCCATGGTACTGTGTTTTTATGGTTGAGCGGCATTTGACATGTTTCCGAGTGACAACATGTAAAGATATTTTGAAGTACCCAGTTAACTTATATTTCACACAACTCTAAATTAACAATTATTAATATTGATAGCATCCACAATAAGCAATACAGTCCATATATAAAAATAATTTAATAATTTATTCATTAGTTAAACTTTATTTACATTAACTTTATGTCTATTTTTAAATTTTAGCGATATTTTCGTCAATCTGACACGAAATATCCCAGTTGGCGATATAGAGTATTTGCCAAGTTCGTCAAGTGTAACAGACAAATAGAAAGAAGAGCATTTCTTATATACTAGCAGGAATATCCGTCATGACGGAATTAAACATTTGCAAAACACTACTTCCCATTTGGAGTCATTTTTATCAATTTTACGCCATTTCTAGTAATTAGGTTACATTTTATTCACTTTGGCAACATTTCAAATGTCGTCAAGTTCTCGAAATCCTGCCAAATTTTTCGCCAAGCTGTACGGACGGATGGAGAAATGAGTTAATCTTATAGTCAATTTTTTGTTCTTTTAAAGTATTGAATTTTCATCAATGAGTCGTCATATTCATTGATTTAGTGTCATTTTTATCAAATTGGCGATATTTTAAACCATTTGACGACATTTTCGAAAATTTATCAACATTTAAAAAGGTCCCAAAGTTGGCGATATTCCACAAAATTCGTTGCGAATATTTCGCCAAGCATTATGGGCAGAGAAATAGATTATTCTTATAGTAGATACATCATTATTGGCGTCCAAATACAAAACTATTACCCAAAGTATCTTCTATTGTGCATAGAAAGAGCTAGATCCACTAGAATGATGACAACAAATTTATCGCGTAATATTACATATGAAAGTCAACATAATTTACGATATTTAATAATCTTTTTTAATTTTATGTGATTTTTGATAAATTTATTTGAAAAATGTTCAATATCTCGAGAACGGTTCATGCTAGCGTATTAACGCTTGAGTCAATACCTTTCTAATGAAAAATTACGTAAGAAATGTTTATTTGCGTAACTGTATCGAAAGGGTTTTTTTTATAATTTTTTTCAAAATTTCATTCGAAAATTTGAGGTTTTCCGAACATTTGATTGCGTTTATAAACGATAGGCTTCCAGTATTCACAGGATGTAACTTTTGTACTAAATCTCGTCCGAATTGCTCCATTCGTTCATGATATATCGTCTCCACAGACTCACGGACACATACGCGCGCACACATACACACAGACATCATTTCAAAAACGTTTGATTCGTGTTTAAGGATGTTTGAAACGTGCTCTCCCGTCAAAAATAAGAATTCGAATTTTCAACACCGTCACATTTCTTTCATTATACATTATACACTGCTTAGCGAAAAGATAAGTCGTTGCTGAGTTGAAACATTCAAATTTTGAGGAGAGAAGGTGTGACGAGGCATCTCTAAAATTTACATAAATTCTATGGACAATACAACCTTTAAATGTAATGCGATCAGCGTGCAGCTGATCAGTTCACAGCGATCTTGACTGAGTGCATTATACACAGGCGCGAAAAAATTTGACGAAGTTTAAAAAGGGACAAATTCTTGATCTGTGTCAAGGCCAAAAGACGGGCAAGGAGATTGCTGAAATCACCGTTACTGATTTACGAACTGTTCAGTGCATTATTAGATCTTGGAAAGATGGTGGTCGACCATCAACTTTGCGGAAAATGCTGATAGACAAACAGTCGACCAGCACTAATTGTGACAGAAGATCATTAAAACGCTTAGTGAAATCGAATGGAAAAAAGTCGACCCTAGAACTCACAACCATATTCAATTGTGGAAGCAAGACCATTTTCACTTGCACGATGAGATAATATTTCAAAGGACTGGGATTAAATAGCAGGGTTCCAAAAGGAAATTACTGCGTATCAAGAGTTATTGGGAAAAAAGACTCCAATTCGTCGAGGAACATAAATAATGGACTGCTGAGCCTGATGACTTCATGAGGAAATGTTATGATCTGGAGTTGATTTTGTTTGGTTGGTCTAGGTGCAACAACTCTATGCAGCAATTACAAGTCAGCTGAATATCTGAACATACTGAATGACAATCCAATCCCATCAAGAGCATTTTCCCACCCTGACGGCAATGTCATATTCCAGGATGAAAACGCCACGATTCATCGCACTAAAATTGTGAAAGATTAGTTCGAGGAGCACGATGCCTCATTCGCACACTTAAAAGCACACTACAAAGTCCTGACATCAACCCCAATAAAGGTATGTGGGGCATACTAGAGAAGCAGCTAAGGAGTCATGCCACTCTTCCTTCATCAACCAAGGACTTTGACAAAATGTTACTGCAAATCTGGCCACAAATAAGTTCTGAGACATTGAATGAACTCATGGATACAATGCAACGACAAATGTGTGCTGTAATTTGTGCTAATGGTGGTGCGATAAAATATTAACATTCCCAAATGTTGTTGTTCTTTTGTTAGGCAGTGTAGGCAGTGTACTATGTATATCTGGAAAGTAACTAATTTATAGCATACAGTGTAAGCCTTACTCATTGACGATTTAATGAACTTACATGATTCAAGTTTAAATTTATATTAGAATATACTGAATTTTTGTTCATAAATACATTTTTGATGATATGGTGCAATTATTTTTATTTTTATCACACTGTAATGAATATATAGTGGACCGCGATACTTGAAGGAAATTTGAATCAGCTCAGCTGTAAATGTCAATCTAGACTTTCCTGCACTATCCCAGCCATATAAGTCATGCAGTCGTCCTCAATGAAAGCATGTCTAGGAGTGCACCCTGATTTACTTCAAACGTAATCACACTTTAGTTTTGATTGGGGCCCAATAGAAACACAGTGTTATGAACATGTAAAATGTCGGCACTCTTTTGAGAACATTGAGGGAAAACGACTTTACATGCCGCAATTCCTATTACGTTAATGCAGGGTTGCCAGATTTGAACACTCGTGGCAGGGTTTCCAGGTTTGGTAATTTATCGTAAATTTGGCAACTTTTGAAGTTTGATCGTAAATTTCGCAACTTTCTCGAAATAATGAATATTCTGGGAGATATGAGCCCCCTTCTGGAAGTTTCTACAGAAAGAATAGGAAAAGTTTCACAGCTGAGTTTGAGAGGAGTTGACGTGATACGAGCTACATTGAATTGTAAGAAACGTCAATATCTTGAGAATAGTTTAGCTGTTTCGTGAAATTAGTGGAGCATTTAATGGCTGTTTTACTGTACCTGACAGTGTTTTACTGATCCTGTGAGATAGTTATCGAGCTATTCGCTATATATTGTCACTGTTTACGCTTATTAATGCTTTTAATAAGCGTAATGTTATCCAAAATATGAACTCATTCTTGTATCCCGAGAGTATACCCACTATTCCAAAGGATACGTCCTAACAACATTGTTCTCCATTTCACATAATAATTACAATAAAAAGGAACCTGGAATCGAACCCGGATAACCTGATTGGCCATTAGCGCTCAGGTAAACTGACTCTTACAGCACCTTGGTCGTGTCAGGTGATACTTTTACATCTTTCTTCCTGTTAGCAGAGCTGGGGAGGTGGATTCCCTATTCCCTCAACAGCTACCACATAGTATTTGTATTCTGGTACCAATTGCAAAAAACTAGATTTCATTTCATGTTAAGAATCGTAATTTACTGGGACTGGAAATAAAGCAGACCAGATTAAAAAAAATATGGAATAAACTTTTCGAGGTGGTAGTGGTACACACCGAACCAATCATTTTTCATCATAGTATACCGGTTCGGAAATGAAACGTAAAGGAGCTAGAGGACGCTTAATGGTGAAACCGGTGAGGTGAGACAAAAACATAAGAATGACTTAGAAATTGTAAAATGACATTTAATAAACAATAATTATAGTAATGGCTCAAAAAAGCGACCGCCAACCTGAATGCACGTCTCACAGTGACGATGGAAGGATTGGCGAACTCTCTCGAACAGACCAGGCATGTCGCGCACTTCGGCAGCACCAGACGAAATTCTGGAGACTAGTTCCTCTTCAGATTGAAGGAGAGTGTCATAAACGAGACTCTTGAGATATCCCCACATTAAGAAGTCAAGACACGCTAGGCAGATCGGGCGATCGTGGGGGCCAAGTTAGATCGTGGGGGCCAAGGATCGTGGGGACCATCTAGCCCAATCCATTGGCCCGGAAAAGTGACGACCAGATAGTTCCTTACCACTCGCCCAAAATAGGGGTGAGAGATAAAAATTGCATAAGGGTTTTTCTTCTTCCCCAGATGAAATTTGCATACGTGTCTTTCTTCTTCAACCAGAATGACACTTTTAAGTTTGCGGGGCGGCCATTTCCCAACGAGTAAGCTCCCTGTAACGCCTTTACGTTTCTTTTCCGATTCAGAAAACTCTGACGAAAAATGCTTAGTTTGGGGTGTAATATCACCTCGCAAAGTTTGATAAATCTTCTTTTAATCACCCTGGACACCTTTAGACATACTTCATGATTTCTCTGAGATATAGCAGGAACATAAATGTATTTCTTACTATTCATTTTCTGCTCTTCATTTTTGTTTTTATTTGCAGCGTTTCCCACGCCATTTCTTCTTTTACATCTACTAGGTGGGGCTATAGCGTTGTAGTTTAGTGTCGCTACAATGCTGTAGTTTAATGTCGCTTCTTAGATTTTTTTTTTTAATTTAAGTATCGTAATTTTTTGGAACAGAAAATAAAACAGGCGACTACTCCACCCCAGCCGTGTAAAATATAACTTTTAGATACACTTCATGATTTCTGCAATTTGTAACGCAAGAACATGTTCTGTGTCTTACTCATTTTCTGTTCCTTATTTCTTGTTCTTATATAAGACTGCACTTCCTTGCCGGTTCTCATTTTACTAACTTTTACCCTATATATTTATGGGAGAAATGAAAATTTTTATCACACTATATGTCAAAAACATGTGTGTACTTTCGGGATGCAAGGATGAGTCCGAATTTCTGGATAATTAACAAGTTTATTTAAAAGCACTAATAAGCCTAAACAAGAACAATATACAGCAAATACTCTCCGCGGAATTCCCTAGAAAGGACTGGAATCTCGAAGAATATTCGATATTTTGATAAAGTTCTAGTACATTCAAAATGTCGCCAAGGCGGAGATAGATTGTCAAATCTGGCAAACCGCCTACAAAATTTAAAATATGGCAACCCTACATTTTATAATAATAATAATAATAATAATGACTGTCTGTAAAGGTATTTTCTTCTTGAACTGAGCAATGATTTTGAATAGAAACACAGGTTCTGTGTATTATTCGAATACAGGGCGAAGACAGTGAAACTTAATAGATATCCATAACAATATCTCTGCCTTCTTAATGTACAAGATGACAAATATTCAATATAACGAAAGCATTAAAGTATATACTTTTATTCCAAGAAGCATGATTACATATTTCTATTTCTTTATACATCCTACACCAGTTATACCACAATATTCACTCCTTAGTTAAAATAATCGCGTTATATCGAAATGAGATAAAGATTAGAATATTCTACGGAGTTTCGAAATTAGCAGAACACGAACCTAATTTACGGATTTAAAGCCGTCGCACCACGTTGCATTTATGGAGTGGGCTGGTCGAATGGTAAAATGATTAGCATATTGCACACTGGAAAACGGCTTAAAATTGTTCCTTCGTTTCACTGCAAGGTCTTGTAAGAATAATGCTTCGCGTCAAATGCTAGTTTGAAGGCTTATGAGAATGTAGTAAAGAGAACTTTTGGAAAATATTAGAATGGATTTATGAATGATAGAGAAAGTCTGGAAGTCTATGAAAATATTTAAAGTGAGAGGTCTCATTCAAATACTTCATGCGTTTATTTGCAATATTATCTTACCTTATAAAGGTAAATGTCTGTTTGTGCTCTCTGTAGCGGAAAATGTAAGGGTAACAAGACTATGAAATTTGGAATTTTAAGACCCGAATAGGTGCACGTCGAAGTTAATTTCTTTTTCGAATTTGTCTTTTATTTATTTAATAGGCTTGCATTTTCTTTGCGACTGCTAAAAACTCAATAAAGCGAATGGAGAAAATGTGGCTCGAATTTCATTCGAGGCATAGTGGCAAGATCAATGATAAGCGTCTGGGTCGCGAAACCGGGGAATTCCAGACGAATGGCGCTTCATGTTTATTAGGGTTCATGTGGATTTCAGCGAAATCACATGTTTCCTGAGCGGTAGAATATACGTCAATTGTGATTCTCATATCTTTTGATTTAGCGGAGAGTGATATTTTAAAATCGAAACTACTTTAAATTGTATTCAAATATATTATTTAAGCATCGATTGCTTGATTAAATATTTATACGTAATAGAGGCTTCTTCGTTCTAGTTACAAATAAGAGGGATTTATTTTTCTACGATAAGCCTGTCTCCGCTGAAAAGCAAATTCTGCAGGTATCACTTGTTACTATTTTAAGGTCCGGATCGCTTGACCTAGGCGACAATGGCGAGTCATTTGACGCCATTTCGACCTTACAGCCATATCTCAAAATCTATCACCAAATATCGGCTGCCTTTGCAATAAATTTCACGAAATTGAGCCAATTTTACGGGTTTGAGAAGCTTTGAGAATGGAATAAATAGGACTTTACAATTTTTTATAGTTTAAACTAACAAAACTGCAACTTGCAGTAGGCTAATAGTACTTAATATATTTAACTGCCCTAAAACTTTGAGTGAGTAGTGCAGGTTGGACCGTAGAGTGGGAATGATTACTTAGAAGAACGGGATAGCCCAGTGGTTAAGGCACTCGGAGAACAGGAATTCGATTACCTGCTATGCTTAAACAATCTCTGTGTTTACGCGGAGTATGGGCTAATTAAATTTGTAGGTCCAAAATTCATTGCGGGAAGTTGGTGGTAGGGGACAGGAAAGGAAATGTCCTTGTCGATGTCGTCCCTACTGGATTCTGATCTAAATTGAGTGGTACCATCCTTGCCGTCCAAACAGACACCTTACGCATTCGGGACGGTCTGAGTCGAAAAAAAATAAAGTAGGCTACTATAGCTGGATAACCCAGTCCAGGGTTTGATTTCCTACACTGCTCAAATTATCAGCGTCTTTAAGCAGAGTACGGGCACGTTAACTGTGGGTTTTAGAGACGTTCCGAGAGATTGGTGGTCAGAGAGGGAGGGTACAACCTCGTGGTTGTCACTTCAAATGGTACAGCCTTGTGGTTGTCACTTCCAATGGGTTTCGGTCTAAATTGGGGCGACACTGTCCCGGGCGTCCAGACAGACACATTCCACCTTCTAATGGGTCGGATGGTCTGGGTCGAAAGAAATAAAGTTTACTACTTAATATTACAAATTAATTAAAATTACAAAAGACTGCTTAATATTATAAAATAATATACTATTATTCTTTCCCGCGATCTGATGGATGGTTTTGTATTTGTTTCTTTTGGCAATTTGCAAAATAGTTGAATTTTAATTTATAAAGGTGCCCGGAAGTGCCGGGTGGTCCATTCTAGTTCTTTTTTGTTAAAAGTCTTCACGGCTGTATGTTTAATTACCTTAAGCCTTAGGGAAGATTATGCGCTTTGGATCATAGAATCATTCTAACCTACTTAGGACTACAAAGTCATACTAAAACTTCCGATTTGTTTGAATAAAAAGTTATTTTAATTGAAATTCAATATTTTTAAAGTTCACTATAGCACAGGCGGAAAAATAACCATAATAGCAGCTTAATGGTAGAGCGTCATGTCACCATTAAAGGATCATAGTTTACAGTTTTATCCCCAGACAAGTCTTTCACAAGTGGACTAATAGGGGCGCGGTAGCCCATTGGTTAGCGCGCTGGAGTTGCACTCGGTAGGCCCGGGTTCGATTCCAGCCGCTGCCAAAACTGCCGCCGTGTTCACGCGGAGTACGATCACGTTAAACATGTGGGTCCGAAAGTCCTTCCGAGAGGTTGGTGGTAGGGGAAGGAGGGTACGGTCCCTGTGGATGCCTCCCCCACTGGGTTCCGGTCTAAATTGGGTGGCACTTCCCGACCGTCCAAACAGTTACCTTACACCTTTCTGGTAGGTCGGACGGTCTGGGTTTCAACAACAAAAAGTGGACTAATGGCGCGGTAGCCCATTGGTTAGCGCGCTGGAGTTGCTCTCGGTAGGCTCGGGTTCGATTCCAGCCACTGTCAAAACTGCCGCCGTGTTCACGCGGAGTACGATCACGTTAAACATGTGGGTCCGTAAGTCCTTCCGAGAGGTTGGTGGTAGGGGAAGGAGGGTACGGTCCCTGTGGATGCCTCCCTCACTGGGTTCCGGTCTAAATTGGGTGGCACTTCCCGGCCGTCCAAACAGTTACCTTACACCTTTCAGGTAGGTCGGACGGTCTGGGTAACAACAACAAGTGGACTAAGTAAATATAACTCATTAATTTCGAAATCATATACTTTTCCATTACAATCCTCTCAAAAATTAAAAAGCGTTGCATTTACCCGTAATATATTGATTTTCTTCTGAACTGTGATACAAAAAAAAAATGATTTTCGAATCAAAATTTCTGAAAAGTACTTTCTTTTAATTGCAGTCCTTGGGGACAGTTGAGATCTGAAAAGTATCAAAAAAGGCTTTTGTACTATTTCGCTGCTTATTGAAATTCTTTGGATTCCATAAAATCACTTTAACCTTTAAACAAATAAAAATACTTTTATCTTTAAATGACATGCAATAAATTTTTAAAATATTTCTTTAATTTATATGCTTACAAAAAGAGAGATACTTGTTTTACATAAATAATTTAAATGAATAGTATGTTTTGTGAACTCACATAGATATGAATTAAAATTGTCGAAATATAAATGAATGAAAGTGAAATATAAAGCCTTTAAAACTTATTTTAAATGTGCAATTAGTGTAAGTCAAAATCTGAAAGGGCTGTATTTAAACATCTATGTGTCTCCATTCGAGTGTGTGTCTCCATTCGAGTGTGTGTCTCCATTCGACTTTCTCATACATTTCAAATTATCTTTATTTCAATTTGTATCGCATTAATTACCATAATATGAAAAAAAATAGATGTATCACTTTAAGATTCCGTACTTAAGTTATTCATTTGCAACATTATGCAATTTTTTAAGTTTATTTTTTCAAGTTTACAACAAGTTGATGTGGATGCATTTGGGGATTGGATGTATTTGGATCATATGCTGAAATAGTATAAAACAATTGGCACCATTCACATTTACATTATATACTTGAAATGATTACATTGGAAAATTTGCGGATGGAATAATAAGTTAAGTGTTCGATCACGCATAGAATTCCTTATCTTCGATATACCTTACTATGTTCCATTTGAAAAATATTAGATTATATGAAGGACAGCATGATGTTATTTTCTACTACCTGGTTATATTAACAATAATACTTATCATTCTGTGATTTAGGTCTGGAACCCGACCTCTCAAGTCTGTGTTCCAGCATCAACATTCTAAAGAGTCGATATTTTTCAGTTCAGCAAAACATTTGTATAGACGGGGATATTTCCCTCTCAGCCCATACATCTCCTGTGATTGGTCATTCGTGTCTTGCGTGAAATTGGGTGATTGGTTATGCACCTTGTAGGCTACGGAACTCACCGTGGTCAAACCTATCATGAACCACGTCAATGATAGCTCGAAGTATATGTTGGGTGATGTAAATTGTGTTCCCCGTGCTTTTACTAAAGTTATACATTTGAGAGCTTTATATATGCGCTATTGCAAACTTCAGAGGTAATAAAAGCTTAAACTAACTGTCAAAATTATTGCTTGTTAACGAAAATTCCTGTAATTATGCTAATTTTAGATATCCGGATTCTTAAAAAATATTTATGAAATAAAACTATAGAAGTAATACAGACCTGTATAATAATAATAACATTTTAACGTAATAAAAAATTGTAAACGAATGTCTCTATAACGTCGCTCTGCATTTTTTTATGACAAACCTAATTGCCAAATTCAATATTTATGCGCTAAAGGCAATCTTCAATCTGCGGATTTTAAAGTGTTTGATAAATTCTCAAATTTCAACAATTCCTTGGAACTAAAGGTTCAAAGAAATATCACTTAATAAATGCTTTGCGTTTGTATTGCCTTATTTTCTTTGAGTTCACAGATTTATTTTTGTAGAGATAAATTTACAATTTTGGACTTTAAACTAACTGTAGTTTATATCGAGAAAAAAAAACATCAACAGCATTTGAGCAAAAACTTCAAATCCACAGTTTTTGAACGCTTTTTTCAATTTGATTAATTTTACGATATTACATTTAAATATACATATTAAATATATAAATAAAAAAATTCTGATGTGGGCAACACATGACTTTTCTTATATAATGTAATAAATTTACTACTTTTAGAGTAAAAAAATAGGTTTTTCTTATAGTAGATACTTATATTCTTTCCAAGATATTGAAGTTTCCACAAATAGTCGTCATTTTCATTGATTTAGCGTCATTTTTATCCATTTGGCGAGATGTTCGTTAATTTGGCAACATTTCAAAATGTTGCCAAGTTGGCGAAATTCCGCCAAATTCGTCGCCAAAATCTCGCCAAACGTTATGGACGAAGAAATAAGTTATTCCTACAGCAGATAAATGACTATTGGCGTTCAAATACGAAAGTATTACTCAAAGTATCTTTTTTCATAAATGGAACGAGCTAGATGCACAAGAATGATGTCACCCAATGTATCGCATGGTATTACATATGAAAAGTGAACATGTTTCTCAATAGGAAATATTTTTTTTTTATTTTATATGACTTTTTAATAATTTTTTTGAAAAATATGCAATATCTCGAGAACGGTTCATGTTAGCGTTCTAAAATTTATGTCAATCGTTTTCTAATGAAACAATTACATAAGAAATCTCTATTTGCGTAACTTTATTAGCGGTTTTGATTTCTTGACGATTTTTTCAAAATTTCACGCGAAAATTTAGGGGGGTTTTGAATATTCAATTGCGTATAAAAATAATAGGCTTCCAGTGTTTACGGATTGTAATTTTTGTACCAAATTTCGTTCGAATCGGTCCATTCGTTCGTCAGTTATCGTCTCCACAGTCTCACTGACAGACACACACATATACATACTTTCACACATACACACACACACACACACACAGACATCACTTCAAAAATGTTTGATTCGTGATCAGGAATGCTTGAAACGTGCTCTCCCATCGAAAACTCATTCGAATTTTCGACCCCGTCATAATACTTTCCTTATACATTATGTATATAAGGAAAGTAATATAATTATGTATATTTAAAATCGAAAACTATGTATTAACGATCGAAATATCTAATAGTTAACCCAACGCTAATATAAATATTTAAATACAGTTCTAACCTAGATAACTAATATATATATATATATATATATATATATATATATATATATATATATATATATATATATATATATAAAGTACCATACTCAATATTAGTGGAAGCATCATAAAATAAACACCGTCCCGGCGGCCAAAAATAAAAATGTGAAAATATTAAAAAAACAGTAATTTCGGTTACAAAAAACGTGCAAAATTAAAAAAAACGAAAAAGTTTAAAACATTAATAAAACTGTTAAGGCGAATATCTAAAATGCAAATAAAACAAAAACAGGTTACATCTCGAAAAAGCAGTGTTATCCATAAACAATATTTTCGATCGTAGTGGTCACTTCTTGGTTAGTTTCTGAACTCTTGGGTTTGTCTCACTAAAAATATGCACAACTACTTCCACTCTCTCTGGTCTGGTCCATTTCATTGCGGTATTTTGCATGGTAAGCATTCAAGCTGGATCACGTGGTGGACTCCCATGAAGATTATTCACGCTGGCGGCCTTCAGACGTGGAGTTGCTCTTCTTTTGCCTGTTTGTGCATTTGGGCGATATATTTTTCATGATTATGTGGTATTTTACGTTTTTAAGTTGAATTTTTTGGTCTTTTTTCTGTTAATCTAGTTTATTCCGTTGTTGGACACAGATTACATAGAATTTTAACCACGTGTTTTTATGCAATCATAGAAACCATGGATTTTAGTATATCTGTCTAGAATGTGCCCCTGAAGTCGTTTCTAGCAGATAAACTATTCATTGATTTATTTTCCTTGTCCTGGCCCTTCCGTGCTCTACTTTTCCAGCCCTTCCTCGTTACTTTTTACTTTTTGCTATTAAATACACGTTATTATATTTTCCGCGGTTTGATACAGTGTTTACTGATTTACACTCTTGCATTTTATATATTTTAATATATATATATATATATATATATATATATATATATATATATATATATATATAGTTTAAATTAAATATTTTACTGACATGTTTTGAAGAATAACATAATTTAAAATGTAAATTAGAACTAGTATATATTTTAAATTACAAGCAACAGCAACTGTATCTGGTACTCAAATATAACGTATTTTTATTTTAGAGTTTAGTCTGTATTAACCTCCTCTTAATTATGCACCTCTACCTTTTTTTGTGAAAGCACTTCCAATTGGAAATAAAAAAATGTTTCCATGTCACAGTTTCTGGAAAATTGCTCCTTTTAATTGCTCCCTAAGGGAACAGTTGAACACTGAAAATTTTCTGAAATATCTTTCCTGTTTTTGATCTGTTTATTAGAATATTTTGCGTTCCAAACTGATAGAGACATGAGTCGAATCTTTTTTTTTTCACTTTTTAACTCAAAATGAAATTCAAATATTTTGCGATAGGTATTTCGCATATTGACTTCATAACAAGTATGCAAATGATACATTCATGCAAATGATACTTATCTTACCCCAGCGTCACATGAATTATTGTCTCAAACGATTTTGTCGTTTTCTCAACGTAAAGGTTTAATTCTTTCCCTTTGCCCCCATGGTTTTACTGTAATTGATATTCATTTTGGTACAATCAGACCGAATCTATATTTTATAATATTGTTTTAAAGAGTACTTTCATGGATTTTTCATTATTTCGATACAAAATCTTATGTGTGCAGCACATGAAATTCTTTGCAGAAACTCATACTTACTTTCCTTCATATATTCCGTAATACGTTTATGTAAACTTTATCGAACAAAATAAGACATAAAATTGATACTTAATTTAAATTTATATCTAAATTAATGTTTCTCACTTTTTTTTTCATTTGGCATCTTAGCGCAATTTAAAACGTTACCAGCTTGCCTAAATTCCAGAAAACTTAATTATATCAAGAATGGTTTATTCTAGAGAAATGAAACTAATCTTTTTTGCTTTATTATCAAAATTACATTTGGAAAACGCATTTATGTATTTAAGCATATTTAGTCTTTTATTTCAGATTTTGTTAAATTTTAAGAGCCATTTTAAACGATAGTTCGATTTCATTTTTCCATATAGTTTTAACATATAATCAGTAACAGGTTAAACCATTGGATACTTTACTTCCAATATGAATAAAATTCCGTTGAATAGCTTTTTTGTTAGAATGGATGCAGAAATTGTATAGATAGACAGGCACACTCACACAGTTAGACACATACACTGATAAACACAACACACAAGACACATACCTACATACCGACTCATATAGACGTCCCTTTAAAATGGCGTTTATGTGTTCTTGAAGTTCTCCAAAACATATTGAACCATTGAAAATTCGAATTCAAATTTTCTTCTATATTTTAATGCTCTTCCTATAAATTCCTGTGTATTGTAGAAAAATAATAATACATATTTATTATATTTATACATTCCTATAAATTCTACAGAAAGTATTATTACTGATCCAAAATACAAAATTGAGTTTCAAGTTGCGGTTCGTGCTTTTGTTCAACAATCTTTTCCATGTATTGTTGACATACAGTATTTGAAAGCACACAGAGATTTGAAATAATGCAGCATTTAAAATTATTGATACTGGATGATGCAGTTTTAAATGTATGCAATTATACTGAATAATGCAGAATTTAAAGACATTCTATGATTTAGAATAATGCAGAATTTAAAGACATTCTATGATATAGAATAATGCAGCATTTAAATGCACGCAGTAATACGGAATAATACAGATTAATATATATACACTGCTGGCCATCCAAAATGCAACACCATGAAAGACAAGAGATATCAAAGCCAAATTTATAGGACAAAGAACATAAAGTACAAGGATGAATTGATTGAAATACAGCCCCGTTCGACTTGCGGAACACGAAGAAATCAGTATTTTGTGCAGCCGCCATGACTGACAATATCTGCTGCTACACGCCTCGGCATTGAAAGACAGAGACTTTGGATGTGTTCTTGGGGTATGTCAGTCCATACTGCTTCCACACGTTGCCAAACTTCATCTGTCGTTGCAGCTAGTGGTGTTTGCTGGGCCAGTCGTTTGCCAATCATCGACCAGACGTGTTCAATGGGCGACAAATCCGGAGGAGGGGCGGGCCGAGGGATAGTAGAACTTGGTGGGCAATGAAGAAATGCTGAACGATATGTTCCACGTGTGGTCTCGCATTGTCCTGTTGAAACATGGCCGCAGGCAAGCCTTGAAGTTAAGGTAAGACAACAGGCTCCAAAACTTCAGAAATGTAGCGGTGGCTGTTGAGTGTACCGGCAATGCGTATTAGGGGGTGCGGGAGTGAAATCCAATGTCATCCCAAACCATAACGCCAAGTGAAGGACCGGTATGCCGATGCATAATGCAAGAGTTTTGCACTCTCTCGCCAAGGAGCCGCCAAACCCGGATACGACCATCGTGGTGTTGTAGGCAGAATCATGATTCGTCTGAAAACACAATGTCGTGCCATTCGTTTTTTCCATGTCCGGCGTTCAACGCACCATTGCAGCCGCATACGCCTATGGTCTGGAGTCATTAGTCTAGAGATTGTTGTGCAACAGACCTTAATTCTTGCGCTAGGGTTGTTTATGTTGCAATGTGATCCATCATTGCCATACGCACAAAATGCCTGTCCTCACGTTCGGTGGTGCGACGAGGCTGTTGCAATCATTCCTGTCGGTTGGTTCGTCCCTCCTGCACCCACTGCTTCCATATTCGCATCACTGTGGCTTGATTTCGTCCAAAACGAGCACCGATTTTTCGGAAGGATAATCCGCAATCTCTATAAGCCACAATTCTTCATCTGTCAAACTCAGAAACGTGCTGGAATGGCTGGCGTATTCTTCGACGAGGCATACTGAAGTTTCCCACACAAAAACACAGGGTGAAAACAACATTCCTGTATTTGAAAACAGCCTTCTCTTCTCCCCTTATATAGCGCTTGTAGTTAGCGCTACTGGCACACATGATTTGCATGTGAGCTAAAATTCTAATCATTTGTATTTCCTATCGAGATCTACGTATGATGCAAATTCCATGCTTATTGGATGCTTCCTTCATGGTGTTGCATTTTGGATGGCCAGCGGGATGGCCAGCATACGTAATAATGCAGATGTATATAATTATGAAAAATAATGCAGCATCTGAAAACATACTATAGAATACGAAACAATGCAGCATTTATAAGCACATAATCATATAGAATGATACAACTTTTATAAGTACGCAATGCTTGTAATTGTCGGATTGGATATGAATTCAAATGTATCTTTTATGTCTAACAAACTAGTATCGTGTAGATATTTTGCTATTGGTATACTTAGAAAATAATTGGAATTTAATATTTAATTTCATTATTTTCTTCAAGCAGATTAAATAACGTATTTGGAAATAGACCGTTTGGGTGTCATAATGTCAAAATCCCATTTTTTGGTACAAAAGTGCGTAAATGCGCCTTATGTATAGGTATAACTAAGTCATATCTAACTTAAATAACGAAACTAATGTAGATTTCATTCTAGGTAAATATGGAGTAGAATAAAACCATATACCTAAATAGAAAGGTTGTATTACATCAAACCAGCTTTCGGTGGTTCGATTCCCTTCTCAGGCCCAAGTACCTTACAATGATACCTGAGTAAATTAACATTGCAGGCACTTTTTGTACGGCTTTGTTAACGAAAAATCTAGAACTAGATGGAACATTTTAAAATTCGATCGAAAATTTGGAAATTTTAAATTTTTTTAATATAACAACATAGGATAATATTTGCCATAATTATGCAGCTAAAGATTATAATAGTTTTATGGCTCAATGATCATGAAACTTCAATAATTGTGGCGAAAAATAATCGCGGTACAATTTTTATGTCCATGACATCATTAGCATCTCTTAGAAGGGGAGAAGGTAGGCAAGTTAGTTCCCCGTGGGGGTACATTGCCATACTTGGTATGAATCCAAAGAGTTGTTCATGTCCTTTAAAGTGAAGAGTAGTTATAATTGTGATTATTTGCACCAACGTTGCAGATTTTTCAAACATTTTCTTGAAAATTTTGGAAAAAAAATCACAATCTACTTAAAGTGGATTTTGGTAGGAGAAATTTGAATTGAACCACGTCACAATTAATTTCTTTGAATTTTGTACCTTTCTAAAAGCGTGTTCTTTATAAGCGACTTTTATTGTACTTCTATAAATTACAATATGATGTATTTCCAGTTTTCCTATCAATAACTAAAAACTCATTAAAGCAGATATAACTTAATATATAATGATTTTTTACACAATGCCTCTATTAACATTCCTTTAATTATATACTTTTAACTTTGCCCTTTATGAGCGCCATTATGAAGGTAAAAGGATTTACTTTAAATTTACGATAAAAAAAATTCCAAGTAGCAGTTTTCAGAAAATTGATTCTTCTAATTGTAAATCGAAGAACAATTCAATACCGAAAATTTCTGAAGTGCATTTGTGTTATATTTTTGTATAGTATAGAATTATTTATGCTGCAAATTAATAAGAAATTAAAAACTGTTTTATCTCTAAATAAATTACAGTATTTTTGTAAGATATGAGTTTAGCAATTTGTGTGCTTATGAAAAATACATTTTCAATGGATAATTTAATAAATTAAAACACTTTCCAAATTAGATAATGTGTTATTGACATTATTATTCAAAAATCTATACAAATAATAAAATTCCCCAAAATATTATTCAACAACTTCTTTGATTTACATTGCATATAGAAGATATTTGAATTAAGAATACACAAAACATTATTACAAAGGGATAAATTGAAATTTTGATTTATATATGGAGGGGGTGTAATAATAACTTCTATGTTGCTTCAAATTTTCAAGCCACCAAGTTCAATGTTTTCTAATAAATCGTGGACCACCTAAACATAAAGACGCATATTGAGCATTATAAATATAAATACATCAGTTCTGTCTTTCTCACTTATCCATTTTACTACTACAATTATTAAGAGCTGTTACCTTTGCCCTTTACAAAGACAAAGGGTTTGAATAAAAACTGTGATGAACAATTACTTTAAAATAAAATTTTCTGAAACTTGATACTTCTAATTGTACCCTGAGGGGACAGTTGGAAACTGAACAGTATCTGAAATATGTTTTGCTTTATTACCTTGCTTATTGGAATTCTTTGCATTTCACATTCATAGGACGATTTTTGTTTCCACGTTCAAATAGTTGTTTCGTAAAGTACGAGCTCTGCAATTTATGTGCTTGTTTAGTATAAATGCACTTAATGAATAGTTTAAAGAAATTATTTTTAAAGTATCCTATATGTAGATAAATATGTGAAATAAAAACAAGTGGAATCTTCAATATTTTATGTAAAGCGAACAAAGTTAATTTTTAATTTCTGATACTCGTAGATTATAAAAAAAATATCATAATTTTATGAAATTTTTGGATTTCAAGTAATATAGATTATAAAAAGTATCAGGATTTTATGAAACATAGGATTTAATAAAATATTAAGATTTTTGAAATTTCGGATTTCTAATAATATAGATTATAAAAAGTCTCAAGGTTATATGAAATGTTGGATTTCAGATAATATAGATTATAAATAGTATCAGGATTTAATGAAATTTTGGATTTCTGATAATGTAGATTATAAAAATTATCAGGATTTTATGAAGTTTTGGAATTCGTGATTCTAGTGAAGACGTGCTCAAGACCACCTAAATAGGGTTTTGATGAGCTTAATAGTGCTGTTAGTAGTTTCTGCATAACACTATACAACTAGAACACAACACAAAATATTTCGCAAATAAATCCAGAAAATATATAAGATATATTTTCAGTATTTTGATATTTCGATGAGGTTAATAGTTATATTTATATAAGTATATATATATATATATATATATATAATCCAAGAAAAAGAGGATTTAAAGGAATATGGGATAACCAAATGCTTTGCATTTAATGGTTGGGGAGGATTGCGACTCCCCCTCCCGTTTAAAGCAGCTTTTCTAGCCTAGGCAAACGCTCACGGTACCAATACAAAGCAAAGGTTGGTCCCCAATGCGTGCTAATACGAAGGCACCCGGATACGGAAGAACAAGACCAACCAACAGAAGGAAACTGGACCAAAAGTGAATCCTGCCCAACTCGCTATCTTATATATGTTCATCTTACGCATGCGTGCAATCCTAGCAGGTACGCATAAACTTTATTTACTTGCAGTTTGATGAAGTAAACTGTCAAAATCCACATGATCCCTGAAAATCGATTTATAACAATCCTTTAAGAAATATAAGGGATAATGTTTATATAAAGCCTCAGTTATGATTTTAATGTTGTTATTATTGCAATCCTTTTTAAACGTATTGTAAATTTGATTTCTCTTAAAGTGTCCGAGTATGATATTTCTGAAATTATTCTTGGTAAGATTTGTTTTCCAATCGATGAGATGATTGATCTTAATTCTATATAATTCTCTTTTGTCATATAACGTTGTATAATGACCATATAATCCATGTTTTTTATAGAGATGTCCAGAAAATTTACAGCTTCATTTTCTTCTTGACAATTTTCTACTAATTCCAATTCCGTTGTGTAAAAAGAGAAATCGAAATTGGTGGTGTCTTCATAACACCCCAATCGTCAACAAACCGGAAATATGGTATCTCTGACAAAATATGGGTTCCTTTCTCATATGTTGAGAGGTAAATATCAGCCAAGATTAATGAGCAGGCTCCTCCCATTGGAATTCCCTTTATTTGTCGGTAATAATTTTTTTCCGTTATATAGAATATTTTCCTTTAATACTAGTTCAATAAGGTCAAGGTATCTCCGATAAGTAATAAAATCCTTCAAATCAAATGCTTCATGTAATTTTTCCAAGATTGACTATAAATTAGATAAATCAATGTTGTTAAAAAGGTCGCGGAAATCAAAGCTTTTAAAACATATATTTTTATTACATTTATGTTTAAAACATATATGTTTATATGGTACATTTAATCTCTGTAATTTTCAGTCTGTTGGTACCGTCTTCTCATACTTTGATATTCTTTTTTGTCCTTTTCGCGTGCTATTGATTTACGCATTTACGAGGGATTGACCATTGAAGTGCATTGGTTCCGTGAACGATGCCCGGGCTGAAAAGCTGCTTTAAACTAGAAAGAGGGGTCGCAATTCTCCTCTACCATTTTATGCAATGCATTTGGTCTTCCCATTATTTTCGTTTCATATTCTCTTTATATTTTCTGCTTCAGAAATGTGAGCTGCATTGCGCCTGTTCCTTGGTAGTAGTGATTATCGAGATTGTAGAATGTTGTTATAATGATTTTGAATACAACGATTATGATCATTTATAATATATATATATATATATATATATATATATATATATATATATATATATACCGGGTGGTCAGAATTCAAACACCCCTACTCTGAGCTCTCTATACATCGAACTACTCAGTGTAAAGGCCCCAAAATTGTTGAACTACTATTCAAGACATGGGGAAAGGGATTACGTGAAAAAGAAATTAATTCCAGAAACACCGATAGATGGCGCTGTACAAAAGAAAATATGCAGAAAAGACACAAAATAATCACAAAAAAACAAACACATACGATATGGAATTTTCCCATTTTAATTTCTTTTGCTGATATGAAAAAAAAGAAGATACAAAAGTGAAGAAACTTAAACTGTCATTGTAACTGCAATTTCACACTGTAAGCACAAAAATTTGAATAAACCCTTGGTTTGCAGCTACTATGTTCTGGGCATAAAAAAAGGATAAAACTGGGAAATTTTCATTCTTATCAGCGATGACTGTCACACTGCCAGAACGCGCTTTGCTTGTTTTATGAAACCAAAGGACATGCTGCAGCTGCACTTCGAGAGTTTCGTCGACTTAAGAATTTGCGCAAAGGACCATTACTTCCACAAGCTCTCAGGAGAATGATCGCTCGATTCGAGAAAATTGGACATCTTGGAGTTCAGACGAGTCGAGAACACAAATCGACTCGTTCAGTTGTTGTTGACGATGTTGCCACCGCTATTGTTGAACAATCAATGGATAACGTTATAGGCTGTAGTTGTGCACGTGGAGTGTCACGACACTTGGGCCCTACAGCACAGTACGGAACTGAGAAACATACTGAGAAACATAGTGCATTTTTTTCCCGTACAAAATTAGTCACAATCACCACTTGCTACCAGCGACAGGGAAAAGCGACTGACCTTTGTATTGACATTTCTGGCTAGATTTGAAGTGGAGGCATCGTGGCCATGGCAGATTCTGTGGAGCGATGAAGCGCATTTCCATCTAAGTGGAACAGTCGACACCCATAACTGTCGCATTTGGGACACGGAAAAACCCTCGTACTTTCCAAGAGATTCCACTTCACTCACCGAAAGTTACAGTCTGGTGTGGATTCACAGACACATTCATTCTTGGACCTTTCTTTTTCGAAGAGGCTACTCCCAATGGCCCTGCGACATGCACCGTGACGGCCAGAAGGTACAAAAACATGCTCGAAAATTTTGTTGTACCCCAACTGCAACAGCACCAATGTCTTGATTCAATTACATTTATGCAAGATGGAGCGCCTCCACACATTGGACTCTGGGCCAACGGCCGTACCGTGCTGAAAACGCCGGTTCTCGTTAGATCACCGAAGTGAAGCAGCATCGGGCGCGGTTAGTACTTGGTGGGTGACCACCTCGGAACGCCGCGTGCTGTTGGCCATCTCGGGTGCGGTATCCCCGTGGTTTACGCGCTAGATTTGCACGCTGCCACAAATGCCGCCGTGTTCATGCGGAGTACGATCACGTTAAACATGTGGGTCCGTAAGTTCTTCCGAGAGGTTGGTGGTAGGGGAAGGAGGGTACGGTCCCTGTGGATGCCTCCCCCACTGGGTTCCGGTCTAAATTGGGTGGCACTTCCCGGCCGTCCATACAGTTACCTTACACCTTTCTGGTA
Source organism: Amaurobius ferox (assembly GCA_951213105.1). Classification (NCBI taxonomy): domain Eukaryota; kingdom Metazoa; phylum Arthropoda; class Arachnida; order Araneae; family Amaurobiidae; genus Amaurobius; species Amaurobius ferox. The sequence goes on along the minus strand of OX578139.1, from coordinate 40,385,872 downwards.
GGTCGGACGGTCTGGGTCTCAACAACAACACATTGGACTCTGTGTACAGCAGTTTCTTCGTCAACATTTTACTAATGATAGAGTAATTAGTCGTGCGTTTCCGACAACCTGGTCATCTCGTTCTCCAGATCTTTATCACTCTGATTTTTGGCTGTGGGGATACTTAAAAATCTTGTTTATCGAGGACGTCTGGTAACCTTGGAAGATTTGAAAGACTTGAAAGAAAGATTTGAAAGAAAGTATCACTCTGCATATGAGAAGCATCTCAATCGACCAATTACTATCAGAAGTTGAACAAGCTGTCCACAGACTGCAGATTTTACATCTTGAAGAAGGGAACCATATTGAGCAGCATTCCCTGCATCGATAATGTCCTTGTGATATAAATGTTTGGTACGTTCGAATAAAATGTGTTACAAATGTGTATTTTGTGTCTTTTCAGCATATTTTCTGTTGTACAACGCCACCTATCGGTGTTTCTGGAACTAATTTTTGTTCGCGTAATCCCTTTCCCCATGTCTTGAATATTTGGATCAACAATTTTGCAGCCTTTACACTGAGTAGTTCGATGTATAGAGAGCTCAGAGTGGGGGTGTTTTAATTCTGACCACCCGGTATATATATATATATATATATATATATAAGAGAAAAATTCTACAAAGAAATCTCAAAAAGGGGGGGGGGTGGTGGAGAAAAGCCAACAGGGAAATTTGAAAAGGCCTAGGGGGGTGGTGACCCCTAGTTCCCCGGTTAAAAGTCGACTTTTATTCCATAGGAAACACTCCCGGAGCCGAAAAATACCTGAGGCCAATCTCCGTACAAACGTCAAAACAAAAGACGCACAAAACAGTCCGAACAAGGAACAAATGGACTCCATTACGAAGTTGTAAAAGCAAGGGTATACATACAAAGTCAGAATTCAGAGTGACAACACACAAGAAAAGTAAAACGGCCAACTGAAATCCCTCAGTCAAAAGAGAGAAGGGAGTAGAGTGTATAGGACTAACACCATCGTTGCCATTTATAACCCAAAACTAAACGTTTGCCAAAATCATTTTCAAATGCGTTGACTGTTTTATTATGATAGGTATTATAAATATGTCTGAGGAATCCAAGGGGATAGTCTTGTTTGATAGCCTCCTTGATAAATATAACATCACTTTTTATACGGTCTTTTTTATAAGTATGCAAGCGGGCGTTCCGTATAAAGTGATTCATTACGATATTACGAAAAACTTTCTGACTTAAATTAGACCTCTAATTGATAATATAATTCACTTTATTCTTGAAATGTCGTCTTTTATCATAAAGTATCGTATATAAGGGTTCATCTTCAGCGAAGTGAATGATAATATCCAAGTAATTAATTTCATCGGCAGAATCTGCAGGAGTTTCAATTAAATCCAATTGTGCAGGGTAAAAGTCGAAGTTAAATTTAATATTGGTTTTTTGATGTGCCACAAGTATATCATCCACAAAACGGAAATACGGCAATTCGTTTAATATATGTGTGCCTTTTTCATAGTGATGGGGGGATACCTATGGGGGGAGGCTGCTCCTCGATGATGGCAGATCTATACCTCCATCACTATGAAAAAGGCACACATATATTAAACGAATTGCCGTATTTCCGTTTTGTGGATGATATACTTGTGGCACATCAAAAAACCAATATTAAATTTAACTTCGACTTTTACCCTGCACAATTGGATTTAATTGAAACTCCTGCAGATTCTGCCGATGAAATTAATTACTTGGATATTATCATTCACTTCGCTGAAGATGAACCCTTATATACGATACTTTATGATAAAAGACGACATTTCAAGATTAAAGTGAATTATATTATCAATTGGAGGTCTAATTTAAGTCAGAAAGTTTTTCGTAATATCGTAATGAATCACTTTATACGGAACGCCCGCTTGCATACTTATAAAAAAGACCGTATAAAAAGTGATGTTATATTTATCAAGGAGGCTATCAAACAAGACTATCCCCTTGGATTCCTCAGACATATTTATAATACCTATCATAATAAAACAGTCAACGCATTTGAAAATGATTTTGGCAAACGTTTAGTTTTGGGTTATAAATGGCAACGATGGTGTTAGTCCTATACACTCTACTCCCTTCTCTCTTTTGACTGAGGGATTTCAGTTGGCCGTTTTACTTTTCTTGTATGTTGTCACTCTGAATTCTGACTTTGTATGTATACCCTTGCTTTTACAACTTCGTAATGGAGTCCATTTGTTCCTTGTTCGGACTGTTTTGTGCGTCTTTTGTTTTGACGTTTGTACGGAGATTGGCCTCAGGTATTTTTCGGCTCCGGGAGTGTTTCCTATGGAATAAAAGTCGACTTTTAACCGGGGAACTAGGGGTCACCACCCCCCTAGGCCTTTTCAAATTTCCCTGTTGGCTTTTCTCCACCCCCCCCCCCCTTTTTGAGATTTCTTTGTAGAATTTTTCTCTTTTATTATACTAGACAATTTAGAGCAGCATTGCGCCTACTTGTCTCGTTAATTTTAAATCTTATATTCGTATCTTTTATATGACATTAATATATATATATATATATATATATATATATATATATATATATATATATATATATATATATATATATATATATATATATATATATATATATATATATATATATATATATAGAGAGAGAGAGAGAGAGAGAGAGAGAGAGAGAGAGAGAGAGGGGGGCAACAGAGTGAGACCCACCCTCGCGGTCCACTGATGGATTTTTTCAATTCGGAGAATTCTGAAATTACCCCTAAAATTTGAAGATTCGTTATCTACCATAAATATTTTTGAAGAAAGTTAAAAATAAACTGAGATTTCGTTTGATCATAGGCTTTTCATTCGGAGCTCAGACTTCGAAGTGTGAGGTTGTGATTTTGCTAAGCTGCTGCTATTACCTTTTGGTGACTTTTCTTGCTTGGGCTTGGGCGTGTTATATCAATTTACGATAGAGCACGTCGGGCCGAGTAATTTTTCAACTTGACTGTGTGCGGATTTCCGCCATTTTGTGCTTTCGTGCTATCTCATTTTTGGATTTACCACGTGTGCCCTACACGTGGTAGTGACTTTTTGGATTGCTCTCAACTGAAGATATGGATTTGGACAAGGATCATCTGGAGCTTACGAGGATCACTGCTAGTGAACTTGATGGAGATTGTGCTCGGCCTCTCAAGGATGCCATGAACTTGTACAGTGACTCTCTGCCGCAGGATGGATCGTGTTTCACGTGGCCAATTGATGTGATGCAAGTCGTCAACTTCTTAGGACTGGTTATCTACACGCTGACTCTGCATATCAGGGATATGCTCAAGAATGGACTCATCGAACAAGAACAGGACCAAGTCTCCCGGATTATAGGTTCGTTCAATCTTGTGTATTCTTTTTTGTCTTACCGTGACATGACTAAATTTAAGGATAGTGAAATGTACGTAATCTTTAAATCATTTGAGGATAGTAATGTATGTGTTAATAATGTTGAAGTTAAAGCTAAACTGCTAGAAATAGGATTAATTAATGAAATTAAACTTTCTGACAAAACTGAAACGGTGGTAAATCCATGTAAAAGGCCTAGGATAGAGGAGTCTCCCACTAAGGGAACGCCTACTAAAAACCAGGATGGAAACTTAAAACCTAGTGATAGTGTTGTAAATGAAAAGGTTAGTGATAGTGTTGTAACTGAAAATGAAAATGTTAGAACTAGGACTTATGCTGAAATTGCTGCACAACCTGTGCAATTTAAAAGTGCACCTAAACCTAAAGCGGTTGAAAATAGTGGAAGAGATAATGTTATGAATGTAGATAAAAAAGAACCAAAAGCAGAGTGTTTTTTCATAAAGTTTAGAGATAACTACCAGGCTCTCCTTAAAAAGCTAAATGAAATAACAGGAAATAAAGTATCTGGAAAATTGACAGGAGATATGCTCAAACTGATACCCAATGACGCTGACTCCTATAGGGTTGTTCAGCGCCATTTGGCTAGCGAGAAAATCCCCTTCCATAGCTTAAACCTCAAAACTGAAAGGCCAAAAAAGGTAGTTTTGAAGGGGCTACCAACTAGCTATGACATCGAGGAGATAAAATTGACTCTAACATCAAATGGATTAGATGTAGTCCGGGTTTCTCAACTGAGAAACACAAAAACGAGATTACCCCTGCCGATCTTTTTAGTCAGCCTTAGGCCTTCCGATGACTGGCAGAGGGTTTACAGACTCACAAGATTAGGGTACTTGGCTGTGAAGGTAGAGGCCTTCAGAGCTAGGGGCTTTAAAATATGCTACCGGTGCCAACAATTCAACCACTCATCGGAGAACTGTAGTATGCCGCCAAAGTGCCTGAAGTGTGGTGAAGGACACTTCACACGTGACTGCCAGAGACCAAGGACAGAGAAGGCGACGTGTGCTAATTGCAATGGAGACCACCCGGCAAACTTCAGGCAATGCCCGAAGAACCCTTGGAACAAGGGAAAGGCACCGGGGTATGCCCCCCCTCCCCCAAAAAATCAGATACCGCCTTGGAGGCAAAAGGCCCTCGGACCAAACCCCCAGGCACCCCCTCAGGGCTCCTCGCACTTTGTGCCACAGGTAAACAGGCACGAAACTTCAGCACCTACCAGATCGGTGCAAGAGCAGGCCCCCAAACCTTCGACCTCCAGAGAATTGACTCTGGAGGAAGTTAGAGCAGCTACAGCTGCAATTAAAAGAAGATCGGAGGCAGAAAAAGCCAGACAGGCAAAAGAGGCAAAGGATAGACTGGATGGGAAAGTTAAGGAATGGAAAGATACTAAACGAGTCAGGGAAGAAGAAGAGCTCGCGCAAACCCAGCCGTTAGCTAAAACGGGTGATAAAAAACAGAAAACTATCGAGTTCCAAAAGGACACTCACAAAAAAGTGCAAACCGCGGTTGAGGCTGAGGAAATGGAAGCGGAGACTGAACAGGCTGATGAATCTGATGCTGAAAAGATGGAGGATATCCTCAACCTCATCAGAGGATTTATCAGCATGTTTAATCTAGATGACATAAAACGTCTGTTGATGCAGTTCGCAGAGTTGGTGCAAAAAAAGAGCGATCCAATGGTAATGGTCTTTGAGGCCCTTAAAATAATCGCGGACTTTAAAAGTAACAGTGAGAATCAAACCCGTCATGGCTAGGTCCCAAAAGGAATCAATAAAAATAATATTTTGGAATGCGAACGGCATATCTCCAAGAATAAATGAACTTAGGAACTATGTAAATGAAAATGACGTAGACGCCTTACTAATTCAGGAAACTAGAGTTAGAGAAAGTAAAAAACTAAACATAGCCAACTACTCAGGTTATCATAATCTTAGCTCAAATACTAATGCTAGAACGCCCCATGGAGGGACAGCAATATACATTAAAAGAAATATTCCCCACGAGGAACTAAAAAGCATAAATCTTCAAAGTATAGAAAATACTAGCATAAAAATTGAAATTAATAATACTAGCCCGTTTATCCTAACCTCAACATATGTCAAAAATATGAGTAGAGTAGACGTAGCTGCGCAGCTGGAACTGCTTTTCTCGCGATATCCCAACACGATACTCGCAGGCGACTTCAACGCACATCACCGAGCGTGGGGCTGTAGGAGAGCCAATGCACGCGGAACACAGATACATAGACTGCTGAACACCACAAATACTAACATTATTGCTCCGTCGACACCAACCTGCTTCTCAGGCGCCAGCGGCACATTCATAGACTTTGTCCTAACGCGAAACATAGACTACGCTCACACTATTAGTACCCTGGATGAATTCGACTCGGATCATCTACCGGTACTGGTGACATTTGACCTGAACACACCTCTTCCAGCCTCTCTGGGACAAGAGAGGGTCAACTGGGAAGTATTCAAAAGAGCACTCTTCGAGCCGCATTTAGCAGTACCTAACATTATGAGCACGGCGGATATTGACTCTGCCACGCACACACTCACAACAGAAATCAAGAGAGCAATTGCCTCTGCCACAACACATCGTGAGTCTCCAAAATTACCCACACTTTCCCACCATGTCAAACAATTAGTCAGGCAAAGGAATAGAATGCGTAAGACATGGCAGGCTAACAGAGATCCCGCCCTTAAAAGGGAGCTTAACAGACTCACGAGCAAAGTCAGGGGGAAAATTGTCGCAGAAAAGCAGCAACAGTATAAAGAATTAATCGAATCTCTTAGCCCAGAAGATGTATCGCTCTGGCAATTCGCAAAAAGACTCAGGAAACCTCAAATTAAGCTTCCGCCACTAATGGATGGCGCTAAAATCGCGTACTCAGACGAGGAAAAAGCCGAGGCGCTCGCAAGCCATTATGAAAAACAATTCCAACCAAACCACGATCTAATGTGTCAGGATACCCTAAGAATGGTTAGCCAAACTTTAAATAACTTCAGGAATTCCCCGGTAACGGCTGAGATTAACCCAGCCACCCCGCAGGAGATATTAGAAATTATCAAAAATCTCAAAAATCGCAAAAGCCCAGGGCACGACAAAATCAGAAATATTGCGGTTAAAAACCTACCCCTAAACGTAATATGTTACTTGACTATCTTAATAAATAAAATATTAAAACTAAACTACTTTCCCAAAGAATGGAAGGAAGCGATAATCATAACAATCCCCAAGCCAGGTGAGGATGCCACAATTCCAGCCAACTACAGACCAATCAGCTTGCTACCGACACTTAGTAAAATTACTGAGAAAATAATTCTTAAGAGACTGAACACGCACCTTAGTGAGAATGACATCCTCATTCCGGAGCAGTTTGGATTTCGGCCAAAGCACTCCACCACTCATCAATTGCTGAGAGTGGTAGAGTACATATCTTCTGGACTTAATAGTAAGACACCCACAGCTGCGATTTTTCTGGACATACAAAAAGCCTTTGATAAAGTGTGGCACTGTGGATTAGCATACAAATTGATCACTTTAAAAGTCCCTGACGCTCTTGTCAAACTTTTAATCTCATACTTAAATAACAGACACTTTCAAGTCAGAGTAGGAGGTAACTTATCAACACCCAAGCTCATTAAAAGTAGTGTACCGCAAGGTTCGATCCTGGGCCCGACACTCTTTAACATATACCTGAATGACATCCCCAGGACTCCAAACACAGAGCTGGCACTCTATGCAGACGATAGTGCGATACTTGCAAAATACCCTTATGTCTCAGTAATGCACAGACAGCTACAACAACACTTAGACATGCTCCAAACTTGGCTGGAAAAATGGCGAATAAAATTAAACCATAATAAATGTCATTGGATTTATTTCTCTAGAAAACGTAAACCTCCGCCGCCTCTGTACATAAACAACCATGCCCTAAAAGCGGAAAAATCTACTAAATACCTAGGTGTAACGATAGATTCCCACCTAACCTGGAAACAGCACGTAACGAACTTAATCAAAAAAGCGTATATGGCCACAGGAGCCTTATACCCAATGATAGGAAACGGAAATCTAAGTTATCAAAATAAACTCCTAATTTATAAATCGGTCATCCGCCCGGGAATGCTGTATGCAGCACCCGTATGGGGATATGCCTGTAAAACCACAATAGACCTCCTAGAGACAAAACAAAACAAAATCCTACGGATTATCAGGAAAGCTCCCAGGTACTTAAGAAACTCGGTAATTAGGAATGACTTCAAAATAAAAACTGTTAGAGCCCAAATTAAAAAGCTAGCGCTTAAATTTTACAGAAATTTGCCATCCGTTCCAAACGAACTGTTATTCAATCTGCATGACTATGATCATCGCAAGGCCAAATCTCGTAAGAGACCCCGCGCTGTTCTAAACATCGATAATCGGAATTAAAAGATCCCACCTCAAACATCTGATTTTTAAATAAAACTCGCGACTATTATTTTATTAAAAAAAAAAAAAAAAAAAAAAAAAAAAAAAAAATTCTAAACTCTAAACTGCCAAAACGCTAGGTAACCCTTAGATCTGCATCAACCTCCCAAACTGCTTAAACTCTAAATGTGCAACAAACTGCCACACTAGGAGCTAGGACAAATAATAAAGTAGTAAATAAAAACCTTGAACCTCCAATTAGGGTCACTGAATTAATGTCACAGTTTGACGATAAGAACCACATATTGAAACTGGAGATTAAAGGCGCTTCGCGCCTGGTGCTCTGTCTTGTACGACACTACGACCGATCATAGGCTTTTGGACTACAAGATTCCCTCTATCAAGAACCTGGATCCAAGCATGGATCTAGCAAATGAAAATATAAGGATTTCTCTCGAAATAGGATAATCGTGTGAACATCGGTCAATTGCGCTATGCAGGGTTGCCAATTTAAACTTATTTGGGCTATTACGAATCATGTCTTGGGACATTTAGCCACTGAAACTTGCATCTAGTCATTTTGTTATACATCTAGACTAGGCCGGCGAAGAATGCCCAATGGGGTCCATTGGTGGACTGCAACGAATTTCAAAGTGATTAACTGAAAGTATATTTTTTTATCAAATTTATGTCATAGAAATTGGCAATTTAAGCCGTCCTGAAGTAATAATAATTAATTACTTTGCCTTTCAGTTATTTAGAGATAATCACCTAATTCAGTAATACGCCTAAAATTTGAAGTTTTGTTATCTACCATACATATTTAAAAAAAAATAATGATTAAATGAGATTTGATTTGATGGTACATCATTTCTGTTTACTCATAATTCGAAATCCAGATCTTGGTTCCAGCAATTTCAAATGAAAAGAATGGGGAATAAAAATACAAGTCATTTTTCCTCGGTTATCTTGGTTCCTCGAAACAGGCCTATCGTATGAACGCCGACTAATTTCACTGAGTCAAAGTTGCCATTTTCGGGCTACATATAATCAGGTTTTGGGACATGTAGCCATGGAAATGAACGTCTAGCCATTTATCTATAAATCTAGACCAGATCTGAGATGGACTCCTCACGCAGTTCACCGGTGGACCGTAAAGAAATTTCGAAGTGATTACCTGACTTTAAAGAAATGTACCAACATTTTCAAAAATTTATTAAAATATATTTTTTATCAAATTTACCTTACCAAAAATGGCAATTTAAACAGTCCTTAAGGAAAAGCACTTAATCATTTTCCGTGATTCGCAGACTACCGGTGTGCGTAATAACAGTTAGCAATTATATACCATATTTTTTAAAAAATCTGATATGGACAGCACATGGCTTTCCTTATATAATGCAATGAACTTTCTTCTTTCATAGTGAAAAAATGGTGTATTAGATCCACGGTATTGTGTTTGATACGTTGAGTTGTACACTTGACACTTTTCCGGATGACAACATGTAGAATATTTCGAAGTACCTAGTTGACTTATATTTCACGCAACTCTAAATTAACAATTGTTAATATTAATAAGTAGATATGAGATAGGCGTCCTGCTCCAGCAGGAGCAATGGAGCAATATTGCTCTGTCGATTACTTCATGACGAGGATGACCTACGGACCGATAACGTTATCGGATCGTATGACCTTTGGACCGATGACGTAATGAGGTAGTGGTAATGGTATATATTTGAAGATTTAATCCTCATAATGAGAGAGATAATGCTCGCTAGGGAGTTGAACTTTGGACAATGACGTAATGAGGACACCTAAACTTTGGACGATGATGTAACCTTGAACTTTTAGCTGCAATGTGAATCTGAAAGAGTATTGGGAGGTTTGAAGATTAGAGTGGCGCCATCTATAGGGATTCCTTTTAAAGTCCTGAATTTAAAAACCAAGATTAGCTGGGAAAGGCTGTGGATCGAACCCAAGACCAGTAGATTGGTAGAGAAGCACGTTGTCCACTGCGTTATGAAGATCTAATACGATTGTAACAACGGGGGATGTCGATAATGGGAATTTGAATGGGCAATGTTTTCGGTGGAATGGGGGAGATATAAAAGAATATTAAAATGATAAGTATTTTGCAAAAATGATGTTTAATATATTAATTTTAGTTAATGCTTCTCGAAATATGTGGTATATTGCAGGTGCTAAAATTACATGATGTAAGGGAAATAATCGATACTGAGTGAAGTTTTCGGAGATGTTAATTGTTTTAATGAAGTACTTATGACTAAATGGGAAAATATGAATATTAAATAAACAAGAAAGTGTTTTATCAATCCTATCACAATTTGATATTGCAAGGCGTTTAAAATTTCATGATATGAGTGAATTTATGGATACTGAGTCAATTTTCGGAAATCTATTGAATATTTAAATGAAATTCAGCAAATTACACAGTATTTACCGAATGTTTGGGGAATTAAAGGTATGATTTTAATGTTACAAAGGATTTAAGACCCTACAATTTTATTATTGCAGTAAATTGAAAATAATCTGCATGACAAAAAAATTCAATAAACAAGAAAGTGTCATATTCCACCTCCCGTTGGAAGGGTAGAAGTCTTGCATTTTCTACCCTTCGCACAATTCACTACAATCCACAACAGTAATAAAATTATAGGGTCTTAGACCCCTTGTAACATTAAACACGTACCTTTAATTTCCCAAACATTCAGTAAATATGGTGCCTTTCAATAAAATTAAGATATTTTAGAGACCGCATGGAATTTGGAACGGTAAGTTATGACAGCTTTAAAAATACTCTTTCTGGCTTATTGAATATTTTTTTATTATGTAAATTATTTTCAATTCACTGCAGTAATAAAATTGTAGGGTCTAAAATCCCTTGTAACATTAAAAATACCTCTAATTTCCCATTCATACGGTAAATATCGTGCATTTCAATAAAATTATGAAATTTTAGAGACGCCATAGAATATCATGTTGTGATAGGATTAAAAAGACAATTTCTTGTTTATTGAATATTTTCTTTTTTGTTATGCAGATTAGTTTCAATTCACTGCAATAATAAAATTATAGGTTCTTAATCCCCTTGTAACATTAAAATCATACATTTAATTTTCCAAACATTCTGTAAATATTGTGCAATTTTCTAAATTTCATTTAAATATTCAGTAGATTTCCTAAAATTGACTCAGTATCTATACCTCCACTCACTTCATGATATTTTAAACCCCTTGAAATATCAAGTTGTGATAAGATTGAAAATACACTTTCTTGTTCATTTAATATTCATTTTTTCCAATTGAGTCATACGTGCTTCATTAAACAATTAACATCTCCGAAACATTCATTCAGTATCGATCCCTTCACTCACATCATGAAATATTTGCCCCCTGTAGCATACCCATAGTTCGCGAAGCATTCACTAAAATTAATATACTAAATATCATTTTTACAAAATACTTATCATTTTAATAACACTCTTTCATATCTCCCTTCCTCATTCCACCGAGAACATTGCCCCTTTCAAATTCCCAGTAAAGACAACGTCCGTTGTTACAATCTTATTAGCTCTTCATAGCGCAGTAGATAGGGTGCTACTCTACTGGTCATGGGTTCGATCCGCAGCCGTTCCCAGCGAATCTTGGCGTTTTAAATTCAGGACATTTAAACATTCCCGATAGATGGCGACACTCCAATCTTCAAACCTGCCAGAATTCTTTCACATGACAGCTCAAAGTTCAAGATTACCTCATCATGCAAAGTTCAAGTGTCCTCATTACGTCATCGTCTAAGTTCAACTATATCGCCCACATTATCTCTCTCATTCTCAGATTAACTATTCAAATATTTATCATTACTCCCTTTTCATTACGTCATCCGCAGGTCATACACTCCAAAGGTCATACACTTCGATTACATTAACTGTCCAAATGTCATCCTCCTCATTCCTAGATGACGTCATCGGCAGGAATAATATTGCTCCTTTTGGGCAGAACGCCTGTTTTATATCTACTTTGATAGTATTCTCAGTAAGCAATACCGTCCATATATAAAAATAATTAAATCATTAATTGGACGTAATTATCATTAACTTTGATTCATTTTTTGAATTTTAACCATATATTCGTCAATCTGGGGCGAAATACCCCAATTGGCGATATTTCGCAAGATTATTCGCCAAGTTCGCAAAGTGTAACAAACAAATGGCGAGAAGAGCATTCCTTATATTCTAGAAGTTATGCAGAACACTACCTCCCATGTGGAGTCCTTTTTATCAATTTGGCGGCATTTTTATCAATTAGGTTACATTTTCGTGATTTTGGTAGCATTTAAAATGTCGCCCAGTAGGCGACATCCTGAAAAATTTTTCGCCCAGCGTTACGGGCGGACGGAGAAAAGAATTTATCTTATAATCAATTCTTATGTACTTTCCAAGATATTAAATTTCATCATATTCACTGTGTGATTTAGCGTCATTTTTATCAACTTGGAGATATTTTTATCCATTTGGCGACATTTTTGTCAATTTATCAATATTTAAAGTAGTCTCAAAGTTGGCGATATTCCACCGCATTCGTCGCCAATATTTCGCCAAGCATTATGGATGGAGAAATAGGTTATTCTTATAGTAGATACATCATTATTGGTGTCCAAATACAAAATTTTTACACAAAGTATCTTCTCTTGTAAATAGAAGCAGCTAGATCCACGAGAATGATTTTAAAAACATTATCGCATAATATCACATGTGAAAGTAAACATAACTCACGATATTTAATAGTCTTTCTTAATTTTATGTTATTTTTTGATAAATTTATTTGAAAAATGTTCAATATCTCGAGAACGGTTCATGCTAACGTATTAAAATTTGAGTCTATATTTTTCTACTGAAAAATTACATAAGAAATGGTTATTTGCTTAACTATATTGAAGGTTTTTATTTTTTGGCGATTTTTTTCAAAAGTTTATTCGAAAGTATGGGGTCTTCCGAGCATTAGATTACGTTTAAAAACAATAGGCTTCCAGTATTCACGGACTGTAACTTTTGTACTAAATTTCGTCGGAATTGCTTCATTTGTTCGTGATATATCGTCTCCACAGACTTACGGATACACACACACACACATACATCATCTCAAAAACGTCTTATTCGTGTTCAAGGATGCTTGAAACGTGCTGGCCTAAAAAAAAGTCGCGTTATGAGTTGAAACATGTAAATATTGAGGAGGGAAGGAGTGGCGATGCATTTTGAAACTTTACATGATTCTATGGAGAATACAACATTCAAATGTAACGGGATCAGCATGCAGCAGATCAGTTCAGAGATTTCTTGGCTGAATACGTTATACACGGTCGCGAAAAAGATTTTACAGAGTCCAAAAGGGGCCAAATCCTTGATCTGTCTCAAGACCGGAAGATGTGCAAGGAGATTTCTGAAATCACTGACACTGGATTACGAACTGCCCAGCGCATTATAAATCTGGAACAGATGGCTGTGGAATATCAACTTCGCGGAAAATGCTGGTCTATAAACCGTTCTGAATAATCGTGCCAGAAAATCCTAAAAACATAAAGAATGGACTGTGAGCAATGTGGGAAAATCATGTATTCCCATGATTCCAGATTTACTCTTCCAACATGATGAGCGCATCAGGATTAGAAAGGAACGGCATGAAGCATTGGCCATGATCTGGGGTTGTTTGTGTTCGGCTGGTCTAGGTGCAGCGACTCCAGGTAGCAATAACATGAAATCAGCTGAATATCTGAACATACTGAATGAGCATCTCATTCCATCAATGGCCTTTTTCGTCACTGAGAGCAATGGCATATCCCAGGATGATAACGCCACGATTCATCGAGCTAAAATTGTGAATGATTGGTTTGAGGAGCGCGAGACCTCATTCGCACACTTGAATTGATCACCACAAAGTCCTGACCTCAACGCCGTTAAAGGTATGTGAGATATACTGGAGAAGCAGATAAGAAGTCATTCCTCTCGTCCTTCATCAACCAAGGAATTTGACAAAATGTTACTGAAAAGCTGGCCAAAAATAAGTGTTGAGACATTGGATGAAATCATAGTCACAGTGCAACGACGATTGTGTGCTGTAATTTGTTCTAATGGTGGTCCGACAAAATGTTAACAGGCCCCATTGTTGTTGTTTTTTGTCAGGCACTGTGCGATGTATATCTGGAAAGTAACTAGTTGATAGTATACAGTGTAAGCCTTACTCATTGACGATTTGGTGACTTTTTGACAATTAGAGAAATTTTTCGAAATGATGAATATTTTGGGAGATACGAGCCCCTTCTGAAAGTTTCTGTAGAAAATATATGAAAGAAGTCACCGCTCAGTTGGAGAGAAGTTGCCGTGATATGAACTACATTGAATTGTGATATAAGTCAATATTTTGAGAATCCTGTCGGTTGTATTGTGAAATTAGTGTAACATGTAATGGCTTTCTTATTGTACCTGACAGTATTTTAACGATCTTATGAGATTGTTATCGAGCTATTCTCGGTATATTGTTCCTGTTTACGCTTGTTAGTGGTTTTACATAAAAGTATTAGTTATCCCAAAATTTGGACTCATTCTTGTATCCTGAGAATACACCCACGATTCCATTGGATACGTCGTAACAAAATTGTCCTTCATTTCACATGAAAATCACAATGAAACGGAACCAGGAATCGAACCCGGATAATCTGATTGGCCATTGGCGCTCAGGTAAACTGACTCTTGGAGCATTTTGGTCGTTTCAGATAACACCTTTCCATCCTCCTTCTTGTTAGCAGAGCTGGGGAGGTGGATTTTCTATTTCCTCCAATAGCTACAACATAATATTTGTGTTCCGGTATCAACTGCAGAAAGCTAGATTTCATTTCATCTAAGAATCATAATTTAATGGAACTGGAAATAAAGATAACCTTTAGATATATTTTATGATTTCTGTGAGTTATAGCAAGAAAATAAATTTATTTCTTTGTATTCATTTTCTGTTCTTCATTTCTTGTTCTTATTTACAGTATTTCTCATTTTGCATGATTTGCTACAATAGGTGGCGCTACAGCGCTGTAGTTTAGAGCCGCTTGATATATTTTATTTTCTTCATTTAAATATTGTAATCTCTTATAACCAAAAATAATATAGCCGACTACTCTACCCCAACCGTGTCTGATAATACTTTTAGATACTCTTCATACCGAGTTGTATAGCAAAAACATGATCTGTGTCTTACTCATTTTCAGTTAAATATTTCTTGTTCATACATTGGACTGGTCTTCCTTCTTTGGTTCTCATTTTACTACTTGTTTTTTACCTCCTATATTGATATAAGAAATGGATATTTCTATCACCCTATGTGTCAAAATCATATAATAGTTTCATTTCGCATGTTGCCACCACTGAAGAACACCATTCCTGATTTCTCTTAAACGACTTTTTTTATATAATTTTATTTTCACAGCATTTTACGTTGAAATCCGTTATTTATTCACTTTATCAATTTTGGTATATTGTTACGACGTCTCCTCTAGAATGCAAGGATGAGTCCAAATTCTTAGATAACTAATACTTTTATTTAAAAAAGCACTAATAAACGTAAACAGGAACAATATACAGCGCATAGCTCGATAAATATCTTACAAAATCACTAAATAACTGTCAAATGTATTAAAACAGCCTTTAAATGATCAGCTAATTCACAGATAGCCGACACTATTTCAAAAACACTGACGTAACTCACAATTCAATCTAACTCGATTCACGTCTAATGGTCTAAATCTGTACGAAGACTCCTTTTATATGCTCTCTGTGAAATTACCTAGAAAGGGCTGGTATCTCCAAAAATATTCGATATTTTGATAAAGTCCTAATACATTCGAAAAGTAGCCAAGACGGAGATAAATAGTCAAATCTGGCAACCGAAATTTTAAATATGGCAACCCTGCGTTCGCATAATAATAATAATAATAGTAATGACTGCCTGTAAAAGTGTTTTCTTCTTGAATAGGGCAATGGCTTTGAATACAAACAAAGGCTCTGTGTATTATCTGAATAGCTGAAAGTTAACGTTATAGATATTCCTAAACAGTGAAACGTTATAGATATTCCTAACAACACCTATGGCATCTTAATGTACGGGATGATAAATATATAGTCTAAAGAAAGCGTTAAAGTATATATTTTTATTCCAATAAGAATGATTACATATTTATATTTCTTTAAAAATCCTACACATGTTATATCGCAGTATTCACCATGTAGTTGCAATAATCGCATTGTATCAAAATGAGATAAAGATTAGAATATTCTGCGCCGTTTCGAAATTAGGAGAACACGAACCTAATTTACGAACTTCAGATTTAAAGCCGTCGCACCACGTTGCTATCATGGAGCGGGCTGGTCAAATGGTAAAATGATTAGCATATTGCAGACTAGAAAACGGCTTAAACTTGTTTCTTCACTTCAACGCGAGGTCATGAAAGAATAATGGAGGGCGGCAAATGCTAGTTTGAAGGCTTATGAGAATGTAGTAAATAGAGCTTTTGGAAAATATTAGAATGAATTTATACATGATAGAGAAAGTCTAGAACTCCATATGAAAATATTTAAAGTGAGAGACAAATTCTTCATACGTTTATGTGCAATATTGTCTTACCTTATAATGGGAGAGGTCTGTCTATGTGCCTGTGCAGTCTGCAGCGGAAAATCCAAGGTTCATACGGCGAGGACATTTGGTACTTCAGGATCCGGATAGGTGCACCTCGGCTTTATTTTGTTTTTATTTGGCGACTGCTGAAAACTCAATAAAACGCGTGGAGAAAAATTTGGCTCGAATTTGATTCGAAACTCAGTGGCAAGATCATAGATAAGTGTTTCGGTCGCAAAACAGGGAATTCCAGACGGATGACGCTTTATGTTTATTACGATTCATGTAAATTTCAGTGGAATCAGATGTTTCATGAACGGTCGAATATACGTCAGTTATGACGCTCATATTTTTTTATTTTAGCAGAGAGTGGGGTTTTGAAATCAAAACTATTTTAAATTTTGTTCAAATGAATTATTTAAGCATCGGATGATCATTTAATTATTTATTCTTAGTGGGCGCTTATTCATTCTAGTTACAAATAAAGCAGATTTATATTTCTACGAAAAGCCTGTCCCCGGTGGAATGCAACTTTTGCAGGATATATCAATAGTTTATGGTCCGGGTCGCTTAACCTAGACAGTCATGGCGAGTCTTTTGAGGTCATTTAGACTTTGGGCTATTTCGCAAGATCTGTCACCAAACATCGGCTGCCTTTGCAAAAAAATTAACGAAATTGAGCCAATTTGGCGAGTTTGGGAAACTTTGAGAATGGAATAGATAGGACAAGAATTTACAATTTATTATAATTTAAATCAATAATAACTGCAACTTGTAGTAGGCTAATAGTACTTAGCACATCGAAGTACGCTAAAACTTTGAGTTACTCGTGCAGGGTGGGTCGTGGAATAGAAAAGATTACTTAGAACGACGGGATAGCTCAGTGGTTAATGACTGATTATTGTACTCGGAGGACTTGAATTTGATTCACTACTCTACTTAAATTATCTCTGTGTTTACGCGGAGTATATTCGGGAGAAAATTGTAAAGCCAGTATATTGGCCCCTTACATAACATAACATTCGTACTACACTAATCTACTATATATGAAATTTCAATTCTTATCATGAAATTCTGCTCTATTTCTAAACTGGATGCATTCCTAATCACTTGCATTTATCACGGCCATAATGATAATACAAGTTTATCAGATACTACAATTTACGTGGAATGGTGATAAAGATTATATTGAAATCGTAGACGAATTCTAAAGCCGTTATGCTTACCATTGGTATTATTTTATCTCGCCGCCTTGTAATGCGGCCAAACCCCGAATACTAGACCTTTCCCAGTCATCATTGTATTGACTTTTCCTTCCATGCACTCTCTCAAGACAAGCACATTCAAGACAAGCACACTTAAGACAAGACCAGCCCACGATAAGAACGAACAACTCTGAACTCTCCCGATCCGAAAATTTATTCCTACTGTCCCGTAGGAACGAACGCAGACAATGATTAGATCGGTGATTCGTCTAATAACCGAACCAATTAGAATCGTCAGTTTTAATAAACGTAAATTATAATGAAAACTGAGGGGAAAAATAATCGAAAGATTATTTAGACCTCACACATTTAATTATGCATATTAAATATATAAAAATATAATTATGGATATTTTGAAACGAAAACGATGTATTAACGATCGAAAAAGCTAATAACTCAACTATATATATATATATGAATATATATATATATATATATATATATATATATTCAGTTCTGCATGTTTGGGAAGTTGTATTCTGAATTGCTTGTCCAGTCTCCAGCTT